>JAAKBH010000224.1:87500-91218 GCA_019776075.1 Amaranthus palmeri | reverse complement strand
ATAAAAGAAACACAAGGCTTCACTTGTTGGACTTGTTGAAACTAAACATCGAAATTCGTTCAAAAATAGAGTTAGGCGAATGTGGGGGAACGATAGTTTTGATTGGTGTGAGTCTGTAGCATCAGAAACTAGCAGTGGGGGTTTAGTAGTAATTTGGGACCCGAGTGTTTTTGACGTTTCTCAAAGATATATAGATGATAGATGGATCTTACTTGAAGGTGTTCTGATGAGGGACAATTTTAGCTGTTGCTTGGGTATTGTGTATGGGCCTTGCGATAGAGAAGGGAGATTCCGTATGTTCGAGGCTATCACAAGGTTGGTTCAAAATATCAATAAACCTATCCTACTAATGGGTGATTTCAATGAGGTTCTTAAGCCAAGTGAAAGAATAGGGCAATATCGATATGATAGAAGCATCAGGGAATTCAAAGATTGGGTACAAAACTTGCAGTTGATTGATATACCGCTTCATGGGATTCGATACACTTGGGCTAGAGGTGATTCATGCAGCAGATTGGATAGATGCTTGAGCTCTAATGAGTGGCTTATTCATTTCCCGAGGCTAATATTAGAGGGTCAGGAAAAAGGGACATCTGATCACAATCCTCTTGTGCTTTCTTTGGAAAATAAAATAAATTGGGGTCCAAAACCATTTAAAAGCTTTGATATGTGGTTTATGAATCCGATGTTTAGAGAATTTGTGGAGAAGGAATGGAAAAGCCTACCACCAATTCATATTAGTGGCAAATTGAAAGCTTTAAAAGCACCTTTGAGAAGTTGGAGCAAAGAGAATTTTGGGGCTATGGATAATAAAATCAATAATTTAGAAAAGGTGATACATGAGTTGCAAGTGTTGGGTGAGCAAAGACAATTAGATGAAGTCGAATCTGCTCGATTTCGGGCTGCACAAAGTCAATTGCACTCGTGGCTTGTTCGTCGAGAAAGAATGTGGAGACAAAGGGCTAGATCTTATGGCCTCAGTATCAAGGATCATAATTTAAAATTTTTCCACGCTTCCACTATTCTGAGGAGAAAGAGAAATGAAATAATCCAGCTGAAAATGAAGAGAATCTAGTTAGTGGTGTGGATAATCTAAAGAGAGAAATAAACAGTTACTTTGAGAAACGTTTTGCACAGGAGAGCCTCCCAATTATTGATTTTGAGTTGGATGATCATCCAAAGGTGACCGATGAGCAAATCCGATTTCTTGAAGCTTTGCCCTCAAGGGAAGAGATCAAAAAAGCTGTGTGGGCATGTGGAGTTGATAAAGCACCGGGGTTTGATGGATTCAATTTTAGATTTTTCAGAGAAATGTGGGATGTGATCCAAGATGATATCTGTTCATTTGTGATTCAATTTCTGGAGCATGGTGATATCGCGAGGGCTATAAACATCACTTGGGTGACTCTTATTCCTAAAGTGAAAGCTCCAGAATCAATTGAGGATTACAGGCCTATTAGTATGGTAGGCGCCCTATATAAAATCATTGCAAAGCTTTTATCCTGCAGATTGAAGGAGATCATTGGACCGCTCATTGATGAATCGCAGAGTGCCTTTGTCATGGATAGACAAATCCTCGATGGAGTCCTGATAGCTAATGAAGCAATTGCATGGATGAAAAAGAAGAAGATTCCAGGTGCGCTTCTTAAATTGGATTTTCAAAAAGCTTACGATTCTGTTAGATGGTCTTTCTTGGAGCAGGTAATGGTCAAGATGGGTTTTGGAGAAAGATGGATTAGATGGATAATGTCTTGTGTAAGTACTGCCTCACTATCGATACTACTCAATGGATCACCTCTTAGCCCGATAAAGATGGAGAAGGGCCTTAGACAAGGCGACCCATTATCCCCATACTTGTTCATTTTGGTAAGTGAGGTTTTGGTTTGCCTACTGAGGAGAGCAGAGATTCTTGGGCTCATTGAAGGGGTCTCAATTGGTAATGACAGAGTCAAGCTAAAGCACCTACAATTTGCGGATGATACCTTAATATTCGTTCCCAAAAAGGATCAGGTTGTTAAGAATTATTTCCGCATTCTTGATGTGTTTTCTTTGATGTCAGGTCTGAAGCTAAATTACAACAAATCTCATATAATCTCCTGGAGTGTTGATACTCATGACTGGGCTAGAATTATGGCAAAGGAAAATGCGTGCAGCCATTCTATGTGTCCAATTGTATATCTTGGTCTGCCTTTGGGTGCCAACATGAATAACAGTGCAGCTTGGAAACCTGTAATCTCTAAGATTGAAAATAAGCTAGCATCATGGAAGGTGAAGTTGCTTTCTAGAGCAGGCAGATTGACACTAATTAAGAGCGTGCTCAATAGCCTCCCAATCTACTACATGAGTATGTTCAGGATGCCAAAGACCGTTGCACAAAGAATTGTGAAATTACAAAGGAAATTCTTTTGGGGGTCAGCTGGAAATGGTGAAATGCAAACTCCCACAGTCAAATGGTCTTCTATTGAACTACCAAAAAATCTTGGAGGTCTTGGAGTGGGAAACATACTACATAAGAACCTAATGCTGCTCTTCAAATGGTGGTGGAGGTTCTCGGAATGTAATGATACACTTTGGAAGCGCATTCTCATTTCGGTGCATAATATAAAGGGTCTCAAGGCATCATCAGAGGCGTAATGTAAAGAGTGGTATGTGGGTGAACCTGTTAAAGAATGACCCAGTTACATCTAAGATCCGACACATTATTGAGGATGGTCTTAGTGTTAGGATTGGAAATGGGGAAACGACAAGCTTTTGGCATGACAAGTGGGTCCCTAATGGACCACTCAAAGTTCTTTTCCCTAGACTTTTTTCAATTTCTACGAACCGTAATGCTTCGGTGAATCAGATGGGTGTGTGGTCTAATGGGAGTTGGGAGTGGAATCTTTCTTGGAGACGACATTTGTATGATTGGGAGACAAATGATTGTGATAGACTAATGCTTCTTATTATGCAGGTTTCACCCATTCCTGGAGAAGCAGATGGAGCATATTGGCATCAGGGTCGACATAGCAAATTTCCTATTCAGGATATTGTTGATAGATTTTATAGCTCCTGTGACCCAAACCTTCCCGTTGATGTTTGCAGGATTATTTGGAAGATGAAAGTGCCTCCGCGAGCCCAGTTTACTCTTTGGCTTGCAAATATGGAAAAGCTTAAAACAGGAGATATGCTTGTGAATTTAGGGATTATTGATGGTGCTAATGGACAATGCCCTTTTTGTGAATCTGTTTTGGAGACAAATTCTCATGTTTTGTTCACTTGTGCAGTTTCTTGGAGGATATGGATGGAAATACTAGCATGGTGGGGGATTATTGGTGTTCTACATTATAAATGCCCAGTCTTCACCGTTTCATGGAGAAGCTTAAGGCCTAGAAGATGCAATGGCAAACTTTGGAGTCTTATTTTGGGTTGCACAATTTGGTCATTGTGGTATGAAAGAAACAAGATCAAATTTGAACAAAAGATATACAATCCATATGCTTTTCTTTCCTCCTTGAAGATGCGAATTGCAAGCTGGGCTAAGGAGCTTCTTGGGCTACAAGTGACATCGAATCCAGATTTTTTTATTTCTCCATTGGAGTTTTTGTAATTTGTGTTTTTGAAGTTTGGTGTATTTGGGGCGCCTTTTTTTTTGGGCCGCTTTTGTGTTGTTTTTGTGGTGTGTACCTTTTGGTTGATTTTTTGGGGTTTGATGGTTGTAAGGGGTTAGGCTCCATTT
>JAAKBH010000224.1:0-82500 GCA_019776075.1 Amaranthus palmeri | reverse complement strand
CAAAAGCCGACTCGGCGGTCCCCCTGGAAGTGCCAAAGCCGAGTCGGCTTTTGGCCTCTGGAAAAGATGGTTTTGGTCAGAGACCAAAAGCCGAGTCGGCGGTCCCTTTATAGGACCCATCGCCGACTCGGCGATATTGGTCAAAACATGACCGTTGCTTTTCTTCCCGTTTTCTTTGTGATTAATGCTTTGGATTCTTCTTAATTCTCTTGATTATCAGAGTAATTAGGTAGTATTAAGGTGCATTATTCTCTAGAATAATGGCATTAAGTTTATTGGTCATGAATATGGTCATTATGAAGATGATTATGAGTATAGGCTCCTCTATACTCTTTGAGTATAAATAGGTGCCTTTGGGTGATGAATTCTTTGCACCAAAAATCTGAATTCCTCTTCTATATTCTCTCATTTGTTTGTTGCTTGTTCAAGAGAGTAATTAACTCTTATTTCAAGTTTTTACATTGCTCATAGTTTTCTCAAACACAAAGCTATTACAAAATACATCCTAAGTACAAAGGTTGTATTGTGTTGATTGTATCTCGTTGTGAATTTCCAAACAACAACCCAAGTACCTTTGTGGGGGAAATATCACAAAAGGATAGTGAGTACACGCCTTCAACTCGTATCAAGTTTCCGGGTAACAGTTGTCGTTACACAAATATCTTCATTAGTTTATTTGTTCTTTATCATCTTGTATTTTTATTTTGCCATCACACAAAGGGGTTTTACCAATTCCCAAGTTGTAATTTGTATTGAATTATTTAGTTCCCTAATACAAAGTGCGCTGGAAAGACTTGTGCTGGTTTGTGAGGCTAGTCTACAATAATCTCCATAAGTAGTCACCGGATGTCCGTTGGGGCAGGGTGTTACATTAGTTGTTGATATTTTTGATGTGTGGGGCATTGATTTGAGGGTCCTTCCCCTTCATCCTTTGGTAACAACAACTATATTCCGATTGCTGTTGATTATGTTTCCAAGTGGGTGGAGGTCATCACCACTAAGACTAATGATGCGGGGATTGTGACCAAGTTCTTTAAAACGGTCATATTTCCATGTTATGGTTGCCTCCATATAGTCATAAGTGATAATAGGACTCACTTCATTAAGCATAAGTTTGAGTTGCTTCTTAGAAACTATGGGGTGTTGCACATATTTGCTTTACCATATCACCCCAAAACTAGTGGTCAAGTCGAGGTAACAAAAAGGGAACTTAAAGTCATTCTTGATAAAATTGTTCACAAGTCCCGGAAGAACTAGTCTGATAAGCTTGATGACGCCCTTCAGGCTTATATAACGGCTTTTAAGAACCCAATAGAGACCACACCATTTAAACTCATCTGCGAGAAGCACCCCGTAGACCTGGATCATAAGGCCCATTGGGTCGTTAAGACCCCTGACTTCATCCTCAAAGCCGCAGGTAATAAGTGATTGCTTGATATTAATGAACTTGATGAGATTCGTCTAGACGTCTACGAGAGTGCCTTGCACTATAAAAAAAACCAAAAGATGGCATGATCAAAGGCTTATCAGACGTGAATTTAAAGTTGGTGATTTGGTGCTAGTGTATAACTCCCGCCTGTACACTATGTTTGGATAGCAAATTAGGAGAGAAAAGAAAGGAAGGGAAGGGGAAGGAAAGGAAACAGAGGGAAAGACTATATTATTTGTATAGGAAGGAAAGAAGGGAAAAAGAAGGAATTGCATTTTCTTTTCAAATCTTTTCTTTTATAGAGAGATTTGGATGTTAACAAAATGAATGGAGTCAATCCCTTCAAATCCCTTCCCTCCAAACCCTCTCCCTCCCTTTTTGCTATTTAAACAAGGGGATTTTCATCCCTCAAAATTCTTTTCTTTCTTTTCCCTCCATTTCCCTCCATTCAAACAAGGTCGTAGTTCTTTACCAAAAAGTTGAAATCTAAGCGGTCGAGACCGTTTAAGGTGATCCGAATTTTCCCCATAGCCCCATTAACGTTCTAGGGTCAACCAACACCTTCAAGGTGAGTGGTCATTGCGCTAAGCACTATCATGTTGGAGAACCACTCGAGGCCCCCAAAGTCTTATAATCTATATATTTTTTAGTGTATAATTTTATCATTATGTTTTATATAGTATATATATCAATAGTATTTATCTCAATCTAATTAAATAGTACTCCCTCTGTTCTTTTAAGTTTGTTCACATTACTATAATGGGCAGTTTCATAAGTTTGTTCTATTTAGAATACTTTCCTATTTTGGAAAGTTTTTATCTTTCATACATTCTCTTTATCCCTCATTTAACCTTCATTTCTCTCTCATATTACCAATACAATTATTAATTCACACCACTATTTTAATAAAATAATACCCACTATCTACCAAGATTCCACCTTTCTTAATAAAATAATACACATTCTCTATAAAGATTTCACCTTTCTTAATAAAATAATACCTACTATCTACAAAAATTTCACCTTTCTTAATTTGTGTGAAATCTTCAAATAGGACAATAAAAAAAGAACAGAGGGAGTAATACTTTTACAGTTTTAAAACAAATTAATTTATAATTTTAATATACTTAAGAAGTTAAGAGTCATATATAACTTAATTACACATATAAAATAACTAATCTTTTATTAAATAATACATAAATCGTGCTTGACACGACAATCTATCTAGTGAGATGAGTAAAATCACCTCCAACATTGGAGTGATTTGGTACTTGCCCCTACACTATCACTTTCACTCCAAATTTTGTACTGATCCGTTCAAATCCATTTAGGATCAATTTAATTATTTAGTTGTATATAAAATTAGATAAATCTTATTTTAGTTGGTGAAAATACAGGTTTTTTCCAGTAGAATCTTGATATCGATTTTCACCTAACACTCCCATCCTTCAACCTATACGACAAAAAAAATAAGCACAATACTAGTATTTAGTAAGGTTTCGATTTCGAAGCAATAAAAGTCTAGTTAACTCCAACCTTTTTTTTGCAAGTGCTCGTTTGAGAGACCGTCTTTTGTAAATACGACTGTCAAAAGTCCAGCTCAAATCTATATTTAGAGTTGTAACAATATATATTTAAACTTAGACTGAGCTTTTGAGATCCGTCTTTACAAAAGTCGATCTCAAGTAAAAATTTGTGTTTTTTTTCTAAAAGAAAATAGGTCCCATTACCCATATGAGTTTGAACAAGTAATGTAACGTCATTATGTATCCACTCGATTTGTGGGAAAACCAATTTATACTGTGGGCAATCAATGAATCGACACAGGAATTGAAAACCTACACGTACAATATTAGAGAAAAAGGACTAAAAAAGAGAACATAATTCTATTTCTCCACGTACCATTTTGAAGAAAAAGAGCTAAGACCAACTTTTCATGCAGTAGGGCTGTGTTTGTTTTAGAAGCAACTCGTTTCTTTTTCTGTTTTCTTTTTTAATTAAAATCCTATTTTTCGTTATCTTGTATTTCTTTTAAATTGATATTTCGATTTTATATGTGGCTTTCAATTTTAAACTCAAGAGCACAAGAATTAATTACTAAAGGTTATTTTGTGGAAACAAGATTTGTCGAATATTTATAAGAATTATAGCATAAGCGAATCTGAAAGGACGATAAATATACGACATTATTAGAGGAAAATACAAACTCATTATGACGGTTGGGTTGATCATTTTGAGTCCGGCAAGTTTGACCCAGTGAGTCATAGATATTATTATTATTATTATTATTATTATTATTATTATTATTATTATTATTATTATTATTATTATTATTATTATTATTATTTTGTTTTAATCGTTGTATATTATAATAGCTAAAATACAAGTTATTTTTCCGTCAAAATTCAAAAACAAAGTGTTTTATATTAAACATCTCTGTAAGTTCAATTTGTTCAATATTAAAGTCAAATAATAAAAATTGACAAAATAATAGAAGTACTGATAAAATGGGTAAGATTGAATTTAAGGAAAACTGATAAAACGGGTTAGATTGAATTTTTGTCAATCAATCAGCCAGATCGAATTAGAATTTTACAGATCTAGATGCAATAAAAAATTAGAAATAATTATATTAAAATCACTTGATTAGATTAATTTATGACGCAACGGAATTATTACATATGAATTACTTTTTGATCGTAATAGGTGAGGAATATGTTGAGACAAATAATTTTTTAGCAATATTAATTTAAAGAATAATTTGTGAATTACACCCTTAAAGTTTTATACTTTTGCGAATTATTGCCTCAATGTTTATATTTTGTGAATTACGGTCATCATAGTATCAAACTTTGCAGCTTCAAAACACATAAAAAAGTTGGAAACTGAATGTCAGCACATGAATCTATTATTTATCACGTAAAAAGTCAAAAATTCAGGGTCACCATATTAAATTTAGGAAAGAATAATTCCACTTTTTGTCATGCTTTCGACACATTAAGACGCAATTGATTCCTTACGGCTTATAAGAGATATCTACTCACACATCTGGTATAGTTCTATATATATATGAGTTTCCATGTTTAGTCCATTTTCATTATGAGTTTCAGTCTCCATATGGTTAAATATTTCTTGCTTAGTATTTTCATATTTATTTTTCTTGTTACAATTGAGTAATAGAATAAGTAATAAATATACTGCTATTTATTCCTTGGAAAATTTTATCTTGAAGGTTCCATTTGGTATGATCACTTCTTCTCTTACATGCTATAAGTTGTGGTATTGTTCATCTAAATTTTTTTATTTCTTATAATGATTCTTGTGACTTTAAAATATATCAAACTTGATATGACACAAAATAATTAATAAATTTTATGAAAATTTTTAATAATATTAATTAACACAAAGTAATTAATATGGGTAAAACTAGTAAAATGATACGTGTATTAATCAACAAAACAGTAATCGATTATTAGTACATACATAAAATTAACTCTGTATTGTTTTATAAGGTTGTCTAATAATCATTCATCTTATCTGGCAGAGAAACTTGGGTGAAATACTAGTAAGTGTAAAAATAAAATTAATTTAAATCATAAACTCAAGTTAAAATTAATTAAAGGGTATAGGTTTGAACTCTTGAGAGTTAACAATTTAGCCGTCAAAACATGTTCTAATTTGCTACTCTTGTAAGAGATCGTACCCAAAATATATAATACCATGGGCGGTTCTTTGGACATTTGAGATAGCCGACCGCCTAGGGCCCTTCGAAATAAGGGGCCTTCAAATATTAATTGGTGCTATTCAGTCCCGGTTTCGAGCAATACTTTTTAAGTGACTTGTTTGTAAACCATTTGCTTAGGGCCTAGTGTTAAAAAGAGCACTAATATTTGAAAATTATAGTTAATGAAGTAAACACTTTAAAATTTCCAATTTATGCATAATTCTTTTATTAATTAAGAAATATACTTCCTTCGTTCTTATTTACTTGCAACATAATTGACTTCGAGACTATTCGTCAAGCAAATTGACATTTATGTTATCGGTAATCTATAAGTTAAAATACAATCATATGAGATCTTGTTTGAATCGTTTCAATTCAAAGTTTATTAATTTTGAGTTTTCATAATTTTTCGTTATATATAATCAGAGATATTAACGATTAAATTCGTACATTGAGAAGTGTGAAAAAGTAAATGGTGCATGTAAATAAGAATGGAGGAAGTATAACATGTCCACATTTATAATGATAATTATAATATATATAGGGCCCATCTTTGTTATTTTTTCAACACCTGTTAATCAAATTAAAGTTCATAATCAACCCTTTATAAAAAAAGCTCATCACTTTCGATTTGCCTAAGGTTAATAAATATTAGGAACGACACTGCGGTCATATAATTTTTGTTATTACTTGTATTTCTTATAATTATTTAATTCTAGATTTTATACTACAAATAATATGACAAATGATGAAACAGAAAATAAAAAAATGAAGAAGAAAATCCAATGCTTGGGATTGGCAGTTGGAATATTAGTCCAATTATGTTTGGCAACAACAATATGGGGATCCGATAAAAATGAGGAATGGATCGGGTATGGATATAGGGTTAATTGGGCGACAGTTGACTCTGGGAGTAGTCGGACGTTGACCGCTATTCTTCAGTTGGTCAGAAATTCCTCAGTTTATGGACCTGATATTCAGCTTCTCTCCCTCACTGCTAGGTTCATTATTCCCTCCTTTTGCTATTTGAATTGTATCTTTTATACACAATTGTTTAGTAGTTAGTTTTATACCAATTATATATGCATAATAGTTCTTATACAAATTATACCTATTGAATTTAAGTATATAATTATTATATTAGTAGTAAATAATGAATATTTACATGAAAATGTATCTTAATTCAATATATTAAATGTTAACTACGTTAATTGAAATAATGGATCATACAATATTATTTTACGTTCATGTCAAACCGGAAAACTTAATTTCTGACATTTAAAGGTGTTTGCAAGTAAAATTTTATTCCTATACTTACAATTTATTTTGAATTTATTTAAAAAAAACATTTATAATAAAATAAATTAATTTAATCGGGTAAAATAAACTGAATAAGTATTCTCATTCTAGAAAAATAATTTACAAAAGAAAACTTGATATTAATAATTTAACCTTTAAAAAAATAATAATAATAATTTAACTTTTCATCTATCTGCTATGAACACTAAAACATAATTTGATTTTAGTGGGATATATTTAGCGGCATTTAAGTTAAATGTCGCTATTTCTAATTTCTTATAGTGTATATAGAGGATTTAGTGACATCTATTAGACCTTTAGCAGCATAATAAAAAGTCACGCTAAAGCTTTTTGCGACATAGGATTTAGTGACACATTTCTCCAAAATGTCCTTATAGACTATAGTGACAATTACATATGCTACTAAAGACCAAATAAAATGTCGCTAAATCACTTTATAATGAAACTTAAAATAAAAGCCAATGATTATTACACTAAATATAGGAATTAGTGGCATTTTTTTAATGACCCTAAATCTAATGTCGCAAAAAGTTAAATTTGTTGGAAGAATCTCATTTTTGGTTTATTTTTTAATAATTTAATTTTTGTCATTTATTTGATGTCAGCATAAATTTTTATTTTATGATAACTCAACATTTGCCCTTAGTTTGTTATCAGCATATCCTATTGGCATGCTGACAGTAAACTAAAAGCAAAGGTCGATACATTAAAAGATAACTTAAAAGTTGGAATTATTCATAACGCGTGAAATGTTAAATTATTTATATTTATTTTTCATTTACAAAATTATCAATAAAAACTTTTTTAAAATTATACTCCCTCCGTTTCTTTTTAATTGTCCACTTTCCTTATTTGGTAAAGTCTCTTTACTTGTCCACTTTCTATTTTTGGCAAAACTTTTTACCTAAATACCCCCAACTACCCCAACTTATATTATTTAATAATACCCCACCTACCACCTTTTCAATTATAATAATCACTTAAAATACCCCACTACCACCTTTTCAATTATTATATTCACTTAAAATACCCCGCTACCACCTTTTCAATTATTATAATCAATAAAAATACTCCACTACCACACCACTCTTAAAATCCGTTCCAAAGGCAAAGTGGACAATTAAGAAGAAACGGAGGAAGTAATTTATAGAAGTATTATATAATTTTGAATAAAGTACAACATTTTGCATTACTTTTAAACCCTTACGTTTCACCAATAATTACACTGTCCTCTTATTTTTCAGTTTGGAGTCCAGCGACCGCCTGCGAGTCCGAATAACTGACGCTAATCACCAACGATGGGAAATCCCCAACAACATTCTCCACCGTCGTCCACCACCACCACCACCACCACCACAATCACCACCGATCTCTTGCCTCCCCATCAAAACCCGACGCCATTTCATCCTCTCTCATCCATTCTCCGACCTAACTTTCTCTCTCTTCACCACAACCCCATTCAGTTTTTCAATCGCTCGCAAATCCACCAACCAAACCCTTTTCGACACAACTCCAATTCCATCAAATCCCGACACTTTCTTCATCTTCAAAAACCAATACATTCAACTATCATCCTCCTTGCCGGGCCGTAAAGCCCATTTATATGGGCTTGGTGAACACTCTAAACCCAATTTTCAATTAGCCCATCACCAGACTTTTACTATGTGGAATGCTGATATTCCGAGTAGTAACCCGAATGTCAATCTTTATGGGTCTCACCCGTTTTATATGGATGTTAGATCGGAGCCTGTTGCTGGGTCTACACATGGAGTTTTGTTGTTGAATAGTAATGGGATGGATATTGAGTATACAGGGAAGAGGATTACATATAAGATTATTGGTGGTGTTATTGATTTGTATTTCTTTGCCGGGCCTTCTCCGGCACAAGTTGTAGAGCAATATACTCGGGTTATTGGTCGGCCTGCTCCTATGCCTTATTGGGCTTTCGGTAATGTCTTACTTTCTCTCTTTCTAATGTTGCAACTTTATTTTAAGGTTAAGAATAACACAAATTCTAAATGACACTCTACACATTCTATCTACTTACAGCCCGTTTGAGGGCAGTAATAAACGGTGGTAATGGAAATGAAAAACTAGTGTAATTTTGGTCGATAAATCTCTTGGTTTAGTTGATGGCCATGCTTGTCCATTTTCAATCATCTAACTTTATTCATAAAATTCATTCTAATGCATTACGATTGGAAAATGTGGTATTAGGTGGTAATGAAAATTTGTAAACAATACCATGGGAATGATACGGAACTTTTGTTGAAATTTTACAATATAAATCCTTTCCATTACTACCATTTAGTACCACTAACCAAACGGGCCCTTAGTGATTTAAAGTAATAGTGATTAGCAATAATGTTAACGTAATCACTTACGATCTTGAAGTGATTAATTAGAAAAATGGACTAATTATACGAGTCTGTATTTAATACCATTGAAAACTTGTTGGAACATATGAGCATTGTTAGTTTGTTACTTGATAGTTTTATGAATGATGCCATTAGTCATTTGTATGAATTTTCCTTCCGGGAGATTTGCAAGCAATAGACAAATTACATTTTACTTTCTTGTCATTAAGATTTACTGGAAGTGTAAATTGTTAACAGTTGCAATGCTAGTTTTATATGAATCATAAATGTGGGGCGAATTGTTATAATGCGGCCTATCTTTTGCACATTGATTATAATGAACTTGCTTAATATATGTATCTAAGTTTCTCTTCATGTTGAAACTGATACTTATGTTATACGGTAAGACATAAGAAAAGGTTGAATTTCCTTTTTCATTACTCTTACTTAGTGATGGCAACGGTTTGGATTGGGCCGGTTACGATTCCTAAAATCTGGAACCTGACTCAGACCGTTTGGTTTTGGTTCCGGTTCCGGTTCTAGGTGGTTCCTTGATGGTTAAGGAGACACTTCTCAGCGGTTCAACTCATGGGTTGAATGGGTCGAACAATCGGTTCAATTCTTTTTTGTTTTTTTGCTTTGAATATAAATATAAAAAATTATACTATATTACAATAATGTGGACGTACCTTTGTCGATTATTATCGAAATTCATTGCTCATCAATTGATATTAAAATATTTACTATTATTATTTACGTTTAAATTTAATTAAAATAATCAACAAAGGTACATCAGGGTGACCCAGGTTGCAGTTCTACTAGCTTAAATTTAATTAAATTTCCACGGGTCTGTTAGATTTTTTTGGATTCACATTTTGCGCCGATTGTAGACGGTTCCGATTTTGGGACAGTTTTCTTATTTGGGTTATGGTTTTTCAAATTCATAAGCAGCATATATTAATTCCTTCTGGTACAACCATGTAATTATGGTAATACGAGTAGTGAATTCCCAAATAGCTGCAATTGTACTACATGTGGATTGGTCTTTGTTGTCAGATAAGTGTCCTCTTAATCAAGGAGAGATATAATAGGGATTAAGAAATGATCTATTTTCATATGAAACCTTACCTTCTAGTGTTGTAAGTTGAGAAATATCGGTTTGTCTTTCAATGTCACGATGAAAGCTCGTATAATTTTTACCTTTCAGGTTTTCAACAATGTCGTTATGGCTATCACGATGTATATGAGCTGCAGTCTGTGGTAGATGGGTATGCAAAAGCTAGAATTCCCTTGGAAGTAATGTGGACCGATATTGATTACATGGATGCTTACAAGGATTTCACTTTTGATCCTATCAATTATCCTCTTCCCAAAATGCAGCAATTTGTCGACAAACTTCATAAGAATGGACAAAAATACGTGGTGATTATAGATCCTGGTAAATTTTTGCAAACTAAATCATTCTTAATGTGTTATATGCTTTTACTTTCTCTTCATCATAAGTTATAACTGACATCCTAAAGTAAGAATTTGCTGAATCTTTTATAAGTTAAAGGTTTAAATATATATATTTCTGAGGATTCATATGTGGATTTTTCTCGAGCTGAGGGATTCTTTGGCTACAATCTCCTCTATGGGTATGAGTTGCTACCGTTCTTCCCTCTTTAGACCCTGATCATAGTTTATCCTATTAGTGGGATACACTGGGTATGACGATGATGATGATGAGTAGTATTTTTTTTGTTTATGATTATTTATTTCAGGCATTAGCACAAATCAATCGTATGGAACATTCATTAGAGGGATGCAACGTGATGTTTTCCTCAAGCACCAAGGCAAACCATACCTAGGCTCTGTTTGGCCTGGGCCAGTGTACTTCCCTGATTTTCTAAAACCTTCTACTGTGGCTTTTTGGACTGATGAAATTAAGAGATTTCTAAATCTTTTACCGGTTGACGGTCTTTGGATTGATATGAATGAAATATCAAACTTTATTTCTTCTCAACCCGCTCCTGGATCCACACTTGATGATCCACCATATAAGATAAATAATGCTGGAGGCAGGTTGCCCATTATGTACAAAGCGATCCCACCAACAGCAATGCACTATGGCAATGTTTTGGAATATGATGTTCATAACTTATTTGGATACCTTGAAGCAAGAGTCACTCGAGCTTCCCTTGTCAAAATCACCAAGAAAAGGCCATTCTTGTTGTCGAGATCTACATTTATCGGCTCTGGGAAATACACTGCGCATTGGACAGGAGATAATGCTGCTACATGGAATGATCTTGTATATTCAATTCCATCTATGTTGAACTTTGGTCTTTTTGGAATTCCGATGATTGGGGCTGATATTTGCGGTTTTCTTGGGAACACAACAGAAGAGCTTTGTCGGCGTTGGATACAGGTGAATCTAAAGACTTTTGCAACATTCCATTAGTTCATCTTTGTTACTCCCTCTGTCCACATGAAATTGCTTATTAGGTAAATATTAATTTATAGTTAGGAAACAAGATAAAATTCAAGTGCATGAAAAATTGAGTGGTTGAGATGAAACGAGGTTAAGTTTATGGTTGTGATTTAAAGGAAGAAAGTGGGTCCATTGCAAAAAATGGAAAGAGTGTAAGATTAGTGACGCAAACTAAAATAGAGTAATACAATTTAATAGGGACACAGGAGTATTGACTAAAATAGTGTCACATGATTTGCTAATCTTCTTGTGAATCGCAAATCAAAAAAAGCGAATTATGGTCGTTTTGGGTTGTTCTTGGGTAAATTTGATTGAATCTCGAAATTCACAAAGCGAATCAGTTAGCGAATTATGATTCACTGGACTAAAAAGTATCTCACGATTAGTGCACTTCAGTTAAATGTGCAAGACATCTTTTTATCACTACTAATATTGATTGTACTCTATTGTCACTGAATGTGTTTGGTTGCAGTTGGGAGCTTTTTATCCTTTCTCAAGAGATCATTCATCAATTGGTACAACATATCAAGAGCTTTACAGATGGGAATCAGTTGCTGCATCTGCTAGGAATGTCTTGGGACTCCGTTACACGCTCCTTCCCTACTTTTATACGTTGATGTACATGGCACATCTAAGAGGAACCCCTATAGCACGACCTCTTTTCTTCTCTTTTCCTGAGGACATCAACACATATGGCATCAGTTCACAATTCCTCCTTGGTCATGGGTTAATGGTTTCACCTGTTTTGGGACCTGGTCAAGAATTTGTCACTGCTTACTTTCCACAAGGAAACTGGTTTGATCTATTTGACTATACTCGTTCGATAACTGTCCCCACTGGAAGACATATCATCCTTCGTGCACCCCCTGATCACATAAACGTGCACATTCGAGAAGGTAATACTATTTAATTGTTTTGTAGATATTCCAATCTTGCTCAAAGTCTTGTGTTTTAAAATTTCAAATTTTTCAGAATTAAAACGCGAAATCCATTATGGGTTTTCGTTTAACTTGTCGCCCTTTTGATTACTGTCAGGAAATATTCTAGCCTTGCAAGGAAAGGCTATGACAACCCAAGCAGCACGTAGGACGCCATTTCATCTCTTGGTAGTAATGAGCGACAATGGAACAAGCTCTGGAGATTTATATTTAGATGATGACGTTGAATTGAAAATGGGTGCTGAGGGAGGCAAATGGACATTTGTGCAATTCATCGCGGAATCTGCAAAGAAGATCAAAGTTATCAGTTCCCATGTTGTCAATAACCAATTTGCCATAAGTCAGAAATGGGTTATCAATCGGGTTACCATTTTGGGTTTAAGAACCGGAACCAACTTCCATGGCTACGCAGTACACACAGCTGCAAATAGCAGAACCGGTGACATGTCCAGACTCAGAATAACTCGAGACAAGAAAGACAAGTTCATAGTAGCTGAGATTTCTAATCTGGATTTGCTCATAGGACATGAGTTTAAGTTGGTATTATATTGATTAATGCATAGAAGTATATTGTATCTTCTTTCATGCGTTTGTTCATATAAACATTGTACCCGTATAGTACTCGTATTTTACAAAGGAAATAAGATGAAATGTTATATAATCTTGTTCTTATTTACACTCCTTGCGTTATCTGTAACATTCGAGTTTTTTTTCGGCACACTGAAAATTATATTTCTGCTGATATTCTATGACACGATTAATTAGAATCAAAGGGGCCAAATGAACTCTTGTACAATTTGTTGTCAAGATAACTGATTTGGGTGTTTGAAATGAAACCAACATCAAAGAGTTTGTCTACATTACGTAGTACACAGAGCTTCTAGGACAAGAAAAGGCGATTGATATAATCAAATTCAGACTAACCCAAGACTTTTCAGGACTTATGGTATTTTAAGTTGTTTTTGTAGGTTTACGTGGTTAATTATGTTTACAGGACTTAAAGATCAAACCAACCATCTCTAGCATCAAGCCATGTGAGGCAAAAGAGTAAGAAACAAAGTCTTGAAAGCAATAAGGTTCCAAAGGCAAAATGTCGACTCGGCTTTATTGAGAGTGAAGCAAACGTCGAGTCGGCGTTTAATGAAAAATTTTACCATCTTTTCAGAAGACACAGTCGACTCGGTTGTGGTGTGTTCAAGAAGATCGTCGACTGGGCGGTGAATGAAGCAAAAGAATAACTTTCCAGAAGATTCAGTCAACTCGGCGACGAAGCAAAATTAGTGACTACAGACTCAGCGATTGAAGCTGACAATCCCATGAGTTTTTCCACAAGCATAAGCCGATACGGTGGTAGGTGCATTTGTGGGACATCTGACTCGGTGGTTCCCTGTTTTTAGCCTAGTTTACTTTGGACGTTTTTTATTCCAATTTTTCTTATAGGCTTTAGATGAATTACACTCATTAGTATAAACACCCCCGTTAATTAATTAGTTAGGGTTTCTTCTTCTTTTTCCTTTGTTTTTCTTTGATTCGTCTTAATTACTCCATTAGTATTAGATTTAATTTTGAGCATTTAATCTAGCCTTTCATCATCAATTGTCCTTCAAGCTTTGTAAGTTCTCTTCGGTACTTAATCTTACTTAGTTTTAATTTTTTGTAATAGTTTTAATCTTTCCCTAGTGAACATTAATCTTTTGTCATTTAATCTTCCTTCAATAAAAATTTAGTTTGTTCTTCATTATTGTTGTTTGAATTAATTATGGTGTTATTTGATATTTAATTATTGATTTTTTTGAATATTTCATTTATTTCACTTTCAATCATGTTTGGTATCATCCTAAGGTTTGTGTTTATTGCTTTTACAATGATTTGAGTATGATTTGATTCTTAAATATGTCTATGAAATTATGATTAAAGTGGTTAAATTGTGTCAATTAACCCTAAACTAAATATGCTATGTTGGATTAATCAATAGAACTAGCATGTGAGAATGGGATCGACTTTACTTTAGGGAACTTTTTGTTAAATTTTTATTAATTCGTTCAACAAAACTAGTGTAAGAAAATTGAGTTAGCAGGATCTAAATCTAATAGTTAATCAACAGAGCGAGAGTTTGAGATTAACAAGATCATATTTAACCACGTATTCAACTCTTCATAGACACTAATGATAATTTAATCATACAAGACTTTAGGGAATTTCCGACATTCTAGATTCTGTCATCACATAGTTTTATCCAATTTTCATATTGCATTTGTAGTTGTTAGTAACAATCAATCAACAATTTTCTTCTCTAAAGCAATATAATCGATTGAAATTAGCAAGTTTCTTGTTCTAGCTTCCTTATATTCGACCCGCATCTACACGTACACCATAAACTTGCGGTTAATTAAAATTTCCACATCAGCACCATTTTCCTTTTTGGCAATGGTTTTACTTTCTATCATCCACTTGTTTTTAGTTTTATTCTCAAACTAAATTTCACCCAAAAAAATTTAGGTGCATTCTCAAATGAACGAAGGGAGTAGATAATTATTATGGGGCAATGATGAGAATGAGATGATGTAATTTTGGCTAAATGACATTTATGCAAATTGCTTGGAGTAAAGTAAGCAATGCTTCAGCCATCCTTTATTGAAACAGTTCAAAATATTATCCTTCAATTGGGTGTGACGCAAGGGAGCATATGAAGTAATTTCACTATTATGGTGCATAAACTCATACTTTTACTAATTATTAAAGTTAAAATTATTTTATAGGTGATATTATGATTACGATGATTTTTACATTTAGGGGGTGTTTGGTATGGGTTTTTGGTAGAGTTGGAAACGGAATCAACCCTTACAATGTGTTTGTTTAATGGCAAAAGAAACAAAAACCGTTTCTTGCCTCTAACAGTTTCCGTTATTTTGTTTCCAGAGTAAAGTTTGAGGAAACAAATAACGTTTCTGTACTTTAACGCAAGAAAACAAGGTTTTCTCTCTCATCTCTCATCTACTTCACATTTTCATCCGAAATTCCCAAATTTTTTCAACAATTTTCCTGATAATTCTCAGCGATTCTCCAAATTTCGCTCACTTTTTTTCAATTATCTACTTCAAATCAATAAGAATCCTCAATCTCAGGTTTGTTTCTCTCATTTTTTTTGTTGAAAAAAACCCTAGACTTTGATTACGTGTTGAATTTGTATATATTTTCATTCTGATTGTTTGTATTTTGATTTTATACTCAAAATACATGGATTGCTATTTAATTTCCCTAATTTCGATTTTATAATTATCTGTCATTTCTTTCGTTTAATTTGATAATGTTAAGGTACTTTCTGTAATCTTGAATCCAGATACTAATATGTAATCTGTGTTTAAATAAGACCCTGTAAAATGGTGATTCTTCCATTCTTCTCTGAATTTTTGTTTATCTATGTTTTTTTAACCTAATTTGATCGCTAATTGTTCTTTTTATTTTTATTCGTCTCTCGTTTCAGGTGAAGTACTCTAAAGAACCCGATAATCCTACCAAATGTACGGTTATTCCTGTGCTCAAATTACCTTAACATTATCTTTCTTATAGAGTGAGTACTGATTTAATTTGCTTTTCGCAGCTTGCAAGGCAAGAGGATCTGATCTCAGAGTACATTTCAAGGTAATTTGTTTTAGTCAGAACTTGATTTTTATGTATTTGTTGATGATGAATTGTTATGTTTGTTGATTGATATTTCCTATACTTTTGTACATACGATGCTTTCACACATAATTAAAACTATTGCCATTAATTTATTAAACCTGTATATTGAGATGTTACAACAATATTTACATAGATACATTCTCGTTAAAGGCAATTCAAAGTGTAAAGTTAGTGAATAATGTAAATTAGAAGTGTTGACCCAGTTATAGACCAAAAGTGATGTATACCAGTATATGCTGTTGCTTAGGGTTTAATAATTTGTTGGTGTTGTATGAAAAACGGATGAAAAAAAGTGGTATATATTCATTTTGTGGATAGGTCTCTTCAGTAAAATTAATTTTCATTGTTTCTGATTGAACCACCGGAGTGTTGTTTATATGGTTGATATCAATTATTGCTTGTGTTAAGCATTATGTATATTGATACTATTGTATATTTTTTGGACTGGTTTTTCAAGGTTTCTACAATGTCTCGACTTATGCGTTCCATAAGGAAGAAAAAGCTAAAACAAATACAACTAGTTATTTCAATGGTTATTATTATTATTTTGATGATGTATTGGATGTGGCATATGATGTGTGTTGTTACAATAAGGAGTGTTCAATTAAAAGAAAGGAAAAGAAACAAAAAATTGCTACGAATGTGAAATGCAAGAGTGAGCTTCGCGTTAATAGAAGAACTTTCAATATTATTTGTGAGATGCTTAGAGACATTGGGGGTTTAAGTGGAACAAAAAACATGTCGCTTCAAGAGATCGTAGCCATGTTTTTATACACGTTGGCTCACCATAAGAAGAATAGGTCTATTGGACAATATTTCTTTAGAAGTGGAGAAACCATGAGCCGGCAATTTCACCTTTGTTTAAGGGCTTTTCTCAAGTTGCATGAAGTACTACTTTACACTCCCACGCCAATATCGGATGATTGTGAAGATGAAAGGTGGAAATCTTTCAAGGTATTGGTTTTTTCTAAGCCCTTTGCTAGGATTTTCTTATTTTTGCTTGTTTGTAAGTAATATTTTTCGTATTTTTGTAGAATTGTTTAGGGACATTAGATGGGACTTACATTAATGTAAATGTGCCTTCACAAGAACGACCAAAATATAGAATAAGAAAAGGAACAATTGCTATGAATGTATTGGGTGTTTGTGCACCCAATATGCAATTTATTTATGTTCTTCCTGGTTGGGAAGGTTCGGCCCATGATATGCATGTACTTCGCAATGCTCTCTCTAGACCAAACGGTTTTAGGGTACCTCGAGGTAAGTGAAGCTCATCATTCTTTTGTGAGTGTATAAGTTTTGTTAGTTTTGGTAGGTACTAGGTAGTAATCCGTTTCTTTTATAACTTTTAAGGTAATTATTATTTGGTTGATGCGGGATATGCGAATTGTGAGGGTTTTCTTGCTCCATATAGAGGTCAAAGATACCATTTAAAAGAATGGACGGATCAACAACCCGAAAGTGCCGAGGAGTCCTATAACATGAAACATGCTAGGGCGCGAAATGTCATTGAGAGATGTTTTGGTCTGCTTAAAGGAAGATGGAGTATTCTTAGAAGTCCTTCATTTTTTCCTATTAGAACTCATGGGTGTATCTTGATGGCTTGTTGCTTATTGCATAATCTAATTAGAAAATTCATGCCTACGGATGATATAAACGAAGATGAATTGAATGAATCCAATGATGATTCCGAAAGTGATTCCGATGATGAAAGGGAATTTATTACAAGTGTTGCTACTTTGGATCATTGGACCAATTTTAGAAATAACTTAGCCCAAGATATGTTTAATGATTGGAGGGCGAGAGGTAGACATGGTCAATAGCAAACAATGTATGCTTTTTCTTTAATACTTATATGTTTAAAGATGAATTATGCCTTGAACTGATTTTGAGTGTTTTTCTTTATGCTAACTTTGGCCTTAAACTAACAATTAATTATATTTTATTACTTGAAAATTTGATTATATTTTATAGGATCATTTTCTAACTTTGGCCTAATTTCTAATCTACAATTTGTTTAGGATGGAGAATAGCAATCGAGGAAGAGGTAAAAATAAAAGGTATTGGACGTATGAAGAAGATGCGGTTCTAATAAGATATTTGCATGAGTTGAGTTGCGATCCGAAGTGGAAGTGTGAGAATGGGTTTAAGAATGGTTACATGAATAAATTGGAAGAGATGATCAATGGTGTACTTCCTAATTATGGCTTGAGAGCGGTTCCCCACATTGAGTCGAGGATCAAGCATTGGTCAGAGAAATATAGTGCATTTGCAGAAATGCTATACACCTCAGGATTTTGGATGGGATGCTGAAAAGAAATTGTTGCAAGTAGACAAGGCCGTGTACGATGAATGGGTGAAGGTATGAACTGCTATTTCATTCCTCTTTGTCCATGCTGTTATTGGGGTTATGATTTTAGTTTTCATCCGATTATTGACTAATAACCTGAGCTTTTGACATTGATTGCCACTCTCTTCACTCAATGACCAATATTTGGAAATACTTCCGTTGCTGGACTTTTTTTATTTTCTGTTTAGTACAACCATTTCTCTGTTACAAGTAAGAATGTCTTTCTACTAGCCACATTTCATCTCCAATTGGATATGTTGCCAAATCTGATAATGTCGTACTCATGCTAGCTTAAAGCTACATTGTGGTTGTATTGATGTTATTGAATCTAGGTCTAAAAGTACCTGAATGCTTCCCAATTCTTCAGGGCGAAAGTTTGTTGAGTTGTCAGAAAACGATATTGTTGAATTGTTTGTTGCATTATTGTCTTCTGTTTCCTTGCATTATTGACTTGCCTATATTTCAGGAATTTAACATGCTCCTTGTTTATATGACTTTTCATGTTTTGACTTGTTGCATTCTCTTATATGGCAGACTCATAAGAAAGCTAAAGGGTTGTTTGGAGTCCCATTCATTCACTATGAAACTCTTGCGGAGATATACGCAAAAGACAAAGCTACCGGAGATGTAAGTGAGTCATTCGTTGATGCCATAGAAGGTATTGATCAAGAGATTGATAAGCAACCATTGATTGTCGAGAGTGATGAAGAAGATGATGTGAATTCTACTAATTCGGACACTTATTCTTCTACAAGTCAATATAGAAAACACCCCGTGAAGATAGAGGATGATCATATAACTCCTTCAAAATGGCAAAAGTGAAGGCTTCTACAATTCATTCTTCCGCAAGTGATTCTAATACTCAATTTGGAAAACACTCTATAACGGCAAAGGAGGTTAAGGTGAAAGGAAAGAACAAGGTAAATTTGAAGAGTTTGTGTAGGAATGATGATGATGATTTGGTGGCCTCCCTTCATGATGTTTCCAACAATTTTGGGAAGATATTTGAAAATATCAATGTTAATCTTGGGACTATGGCTAGTGCATGGTCTAAAGCGGAAGAAAGGGAGCAAAGGACGGATGAAAAGGTGAACAAGGTATTGGATGAGGTGATGAAGTTAGATGGCATTTCTCCATCCGAAGCTTTAGAGGTTGCTACTATTCTCAAGGCGGAAGAACATAAGCTTCGTATCTTCTATCAAGCACCATTTACGTAACATCTCGTAGTTTAACTCGAATCGTTTAAGAGAGAAAACGACTTTTTGAAGAACCAAATACAGTTCGAGTCAAACCAGGGCGTTAAACGGATAGTTTAAAACGGATTTCGTAACGAAACAAAACTTGCGGATCGAGTTCTGTTAGAGTTATTACGAGCTACCAAACATAAAGAAAAACTTAGCAGCGGATAAGTTTGTAAAGGTAGGTCTACTTCTTACAACTTGAGAGCGTTCACGCCTCATAAACCAAACATTCAAAAATACGAAATCTTATGTTCATAACAAACTCTTGAATCTAGCAATTTATTTCTCCCAGGGTAATCCTCACTCCCCATACCTGCAATTAACTTACTGCTAGTCATTGTCCAAGAAGGAAACGACATCATCGCAGGATCGTTTAGACCAAAAGTACACGTCAGCAAGAAGTCGTAATTCATTTAATTCGAGTATAATAAATTTAAAGATAATAACTTTAATAATTTCTTGTTTCAGTTAGTCAGCCATACTGCTGTATCTTTTTCAGCCATACCGCTGTATCTTTTCCAGCCATACTGCCGGTACCACTTCAAACTCCATAGGTGAGACAATACGTTAGGGGGAGCTAACCCCTAAGCAAGTCCCTACCATAGACACACGTCCTACTTCGGTGCCTATGGTTAAGTATGCATACCCCCGCGGTGGCCCATAGGGCTCCATATGCCGCGAGTAATTCTTTCCACCAATTGACGTCATACTACGTCCACTTTCAAGTTAGTGAGGTCATACTACCTCTGCTGATCACAATATTATAATAAAATAACTTATTCGGGAAGCGTATCGTTATTCATACTACACGTCCATACTTTACCTTTGTTACCATTATCATATGGTACATAACATATGCAATGAATCTATGCTGCGTGTACGTACCTTGATCAAGCAAACAAAGCACAAGGTCCTAATCAATTTCCGGTCACAAATCGGCTTCCTACAAGGTTTAACCGTATTCGGTAATAAGAACACATTCACATCCTCCTCAAAGCAAACCATAACACATACACACGACTACCATCACACATAGAACACATACACATCTCATAAGTCAAACACCACAATCCTAAGACACATCAAACACTTAAAAAATAACACAGCATATGAATCTGTCCAGAAACTTGTCATAACACTGTCAAACTGGAAATCCGACTTCATCGTTGCGTCCGGAAGGCATCAAAACCCCGGGTACCAATTTTCATGATTTATAACATAGTATAAGTATTTTTAACCTAATTTCAAAGCCAAAAATGCTCCAAAAACACCCTTTTTTCACCATTTTCAAAACCTACGGGATTTATCATATTTTTATTAAAAATACATACAAATTTCAATGTTCATATTACTTATTAAATCCATACCATCCAAATCATAAACTCATGCCCACATATTAAAAATAATTTTTATGATTCCAAATACTTCATTTCTTACAATACCATTTTTTCTTCAAAATCCATTCACTAAATATACTTTAAAATTTCACATACTACACTAAAAATAATTTATTACACTACAACACAATTTTCCATGAACAATCACTATTTATATTTATACATCCTTTAAATTCACCCATCATAACAACAAATCCTAACTTAACATACTAATATAAAATAAATCCCTAAAAACATCCAACACTAAAATTGATAAAGACATATATAAAAAAATTCATACCATCATTTTGAATCATTAAAAGAAAATAACCATGGATCCAAAATTCACACATGCCACACATCATATATTTGAAATTAAAACTTAATAATAAAAATAATTAAAGAATTATACTTACAATTTCAATGAAAGAACACCAAAATGATGAGTAAAAAAATAGAAGAAGTGGTGTGTGGAAAGGGTGGTATATGCTATGGTTTTCTCTTGAGTTTTTAGCAAAGAAAGTATAGAATAAAGAGAAATGTTTAGGAAGTAATGAAGGAAGTTATGCAAGAATAACTATGTGATCTTTCAAATTCTCAAATGGGAGTTACACTCATTCCAAGAGACCATCTAAAGACCGGTCAACACTCCACTTTTCTTTCTCATTTTATTTATTTTTTTTAATTTAATTTTTGAAAGAAGAAAATGGGTTAAAAGTTTTGGGCCCAAATAAAAAGGACTGAAAAATACCATGATGAAGCCCAAACTAAAATAAATAAAATTATTATTTATATAAAATAATATTACTAGTAAATAATTAAATATATCGGGAAAATATCGAGGTGTTACAATTTAACATGAAAAAACAATATGCAATTGATCTTCTCAAGAAAAAGTAGCATTTGTTTGTTGCCATGTCTTTGTTTTTTTTGTTGAACATTTGCAACTTGAACAATACAAGTTATGTGTTAGGATTATTTATATGATGATGGACATATTATTAGTCAATGTTTGGATAACTAATGAGTGCCAATTTTGCTTTTATATATTGTTTTTTTTAACCGTAAAATGTAGCATAGACAATATTTTTTATCTAGGTTTTTTATTTATACCCGTAAAATATGAGCATAGAAAATATTGAATTATTCATTCTTATTTTTTTGTTTCCGTTTGTTATACCAAACAAGGGGAAACGGAATGGTGATAATTGTTTCAATTTCCTTTGATGTACCAAACAAATAGTAAAGATAACACTATTTGTTACCCTTTCCCCTCTTAATTTATTTCCATTCCGTTTCCTATACTAACTCCATACCAAACACCCCTTTAGTTGAGAATGTTTTGTATTTCAAAGTTATAAGTTCATGTGAAAATAGATTTAAATTTATGTAATTGTTGTGTTTATCAGAAGCTCAATCCACTAAAGCTTGATTAAAAAAGAAAATAATTAAATTGTGTAACTGTATGCTTACCCGATATGATTTTGGAATACCTCAAGTAGATATTTATGATAGGTCAAGTAGGTGTTCGCAATATCTTAAGTTGTAATTTAGTATACCTCAAGTAGGCATTTAAGATACATGAAATAGACATTTAGTATATCTCAAGTAGACATTTAGGATATGCCAGTTGAGTTTTAGAATACCTCAAGTAGCTAGGGGAGAGATAATCTTGTCACCAAAAATGTAATCAATTTAAACTTGTGACCAACAATAATCTATGTAGGAGTCCAATTTTACATCTTCTACGCAATTGCATAGTGCTACCAATTAAGCTTAGTGACAAAGAGTGTTACAGTTGTAAAAATAAGGGGCACATACAAATAATGTGCAAGCAGTTGAAGGAAGTGCAAAACTTAAGGGATAGCACGAATGCCAGTCTAGGCTTTGTTGGTGATGATGACTATGATGGCGCTCAGCTAGATGATGGGGGAGTGATTCATATTAAGGAATGGGTAATTAATTTCGATTACTCATTTCAAATTTATTGTGAAAAAAACGTTACTAAGCTTAGTATGGATTATAATGGCCTTTTAACTTTACGAAATGATGAAAGGTGAAAGTAGAAGGTGTTGGTGAGGTTTTATGATTGAAACACATGGAAGTGTCAAGAGAAGACTTGGTGATGTAAGATATGTACCTAAGCTTAGTAAGGGTTATAATGGTCTTGTAACTTTACAAAATTATAAAAAGGTAAAAGTAGATGGTATTGGTGAGGTTATGATTGAAACATATCGAAGTGTCAAGAGAAGACTTGGTGATGATGACTTGGTGATGGTCTGTCTTCAGGTTTGTAAGTCGACCAATAATAGACATCTTGGTATGATTTTTTCAACCTTCAAATAAAGAACTATTTACAGAATTTAACATTTCAAAGAACTGTCAACATTGAGGGTTTGGATATTGGCCAACGTGTACCGATGGTTCATTATGTACCAGTACTACATCAAACTAGGGGGGGAACAAATGGTAAGTGTCTGGAAATATTCTAGCCATTGCATCATACACCATCTGTAAGCAAGGATTTAGATTCTTTGACGATTGCTCTTCTACTACCGCTATAACATCAGATGTTCCTATCTATGTGTTTTGATGATATTCTCACTCATAGTAGTTTTCAACTAACCATGTTCTCATTAAATGTTCTCTTATTTCATTTGGTTCCTTATAATAAGAATTCTTACATTTCTTTACAAGGACATCTACTCTCAAAACTCATACTATTTCTACGAGCAAAATCTAAAAATTCTTCCAACCTTCTCATAAATCATAAACAAGACTTTTCATTTTTTCGTCGGTTGTACATCCATCTTCTTTCTTGCCTCACATTTATTTTTAACACCTATACATAATAAAATAATATAATTACTCAATTGATTATTAAAATTAACTTAGTGACAATAAAAATATATAAAATAATTCATCAGAATAAAGTATATGATAATACTATAATTATTCTAATTGAATTATTAAAGCAAATTAATGACAATAAAAATAAAATACAAAATAATTAAAAAATATAAAAATAGTCAAGTAAATATCAAAAGAAACAAAATGAGTATGTACTAAATAATAAAATTAAAGTAAATTAATGACAATAAAAGTTAAATATAAATAATAAAAATAAATAAAATAACTCATGTAAACCTTAAAAACAAGCTACATAATAAAATAAGATAATCACTAACCTCTCTTAATACTTTCGTTTCTGACATGTACAATGCATCATAACAAGGATACATCTTGTTTATTAATACAAAATATGGCGACTACAAACCCCTCGCCATTTACAAATTCAAATTTCAAAAAACGTACGAAAAATGGCGACGAGATGGCTACCACATTTTCCTTAGCCAAAGATTAAAAAAACAAAAAAAAAAAAAAGTACTAAGCTTGGCGGATCAAATGGCTACCAACACAGTCATCGCCCACTTTAAATAAAGACACAAATTGACCATTGAAAAGTGGGGCGTCCAGCTGGCGACCACCTGTCTAGTCGCCATTTTCCTCTTTTCCATTGGTGACCACCAAAGTCCGTCGCCTGGCCGTCGCCAACATACATAATACAAAAGGCGATGGGCACCTCGTAGCCAATCCATTTCCATCGGCGATCAGTGCGTTCCCATCGTTTTCTCCTGTCGTCATTTTAATATTTATTTGCAGTAGGGTAAAAATCATTTCGTGCTATGTCAGTTCGATAAACATAAAAACAAATTTATTTTAAATAGCTCTAAGCAGTAAGCACCACAATATCTATAATTGATGACAAAGCTAAGCTTTCTAACTGTTAATGCAAGTAACAATATTCTTAAAAATGATGTTTAACTTTAATCATTTAGTCGAACATGCTTTATCATGTACTTGGGATAATTACGATAATGATGTATCGAATAAGAATGAATTAAGGTTTGGGACAATACACGAGGTGTATAACTTTGGGTGCGAGATGCTAGTTGATTGTGCACGTGACCAAAGCATCAAAGGAAATCAGTGGGTGCAGCCAAGGGCTGCTCGTTCGAGCTCAATGGTGGCTCGTCCGAGCACATGGGACAGAAAGCATCAGTGAGCAGCAGGGGGCCTGCTCGAACGAGCAGAGGAAGGGCTCGAACGAGCAGGTATATGGGCAGCAGACAGTGGGTTCTGGGGTGGCTGCTCGAACGAGCAGGTGGAGGCTCGAACGAGCAGAATGTCAGAGGAAGTCCAGCAGTCTTTTGTGCTTCGTATTCCTTTACTGTTTCATGTGTTAATTGTTAGCATTATTTACTTGTTAATTGTAATGTTAATGCTTGGTTTATTAGCTATGTTTATGAGCATAGTTAAATGTGAGTTAATGTGTTTAATGGTGATTAATATGTGACTCTATGAATGACACTCACCTTGGCCTATAAAAGGGAGTATCATTCATAGAGAAGAGGCACCACAAACACACATATTTGATAGGTCTTAAGCATTGTATGAATCTTGTGGGTGTTCTACTTTTGCTTAAGCTTTTGAGAGGTTCTTAAGAGATTGTTCTTAAGACTTGGGGAGGTTTATTACATTGTATTGTTGAGTATAATCTAATAAACTACAATTTGAGGGGGAGGTACCCAAGATACCTCATAAACACTTGTGTCTTCTTTTGCTCATTTTATTCTCATTGTGTTTCATTGTTAAGAACCTTGCTTGGCACCGTTCCTTTCACTAACATTTCTTCTTACAATCATGATAAGCTGTTTGGAAAGATTTACATATTGCAGGAAACTATGTTCACGTGAAGCAGTTGAAGATGTGCATCCCGTGAATGTTTTTTTCCCTTGGGTTTCATGTGCACCAAACAAAGATTTACAATCTCACCATTATTATTATTCACTCAAAGACTACTTCATATTCCCTCCTATAAAACTTAATTGTTCTATTTTTTTTGCATTATTAACTTATATCACTTTAAATTTGTATTTTACTTTTAATCTATAAGTTAAAATATAGTCATGTGCGATCTTCTTTTAATCGTCTGATCAATACAAAGATTAAATTTTTATAATTTTTGGGTTAAAATGTTGTCTCGACAAAATGTGAATAGGAGGGAGTATATTAATATTACTCCCTCTGTTTCAAAATGTTCTTTCCATTTACTTTTTGCATAGTTTTTAAAAGTAAATTTTGAGTTTTTAATATCCCTAGATAGGCATTATAAAAAATTATAAAAATATATAATAAAAAGCATTCATTAAGACGAATCTAACTAGATCTCACATGAATATATTTTATCATCTATATATGTCTTAAAAATCCTAATTCAATTTCTCTCTAAAAAATAGAATATTCTAAACGGGAAGAATATTAGAAAATAGAGGGAGTATTAAATAGCACTTCCTCCGTTTTTTTTAGTTGTACAATTTGCATTTTGTACACTATTCATCATTTAATAGTGTTTTATATAGTGCGGCTATTAAACGAGAATAAATCATAGTCATGTGGGATCTTGTTTTATTCGTCTCGTCGGATACTTTCATAATATCAAATTTTTATAATTTTTAGTTGAGTACAATGTTAGATATAAGCAATTCGACGAACACACTAAACTGCGTAAAAAGATGTTTGGGTGCAAGTAAGAAAAACGAACCAAGTAATATTTTAGTGGACAGAGACAAGACGTGTAATAGAATTACGAGATCAAATAGACAAAGTAGTTTGGATGATTATAGTGCTTTTCATTTTGGATATTTTTGATAAGGACCCGTGAACATCTTTTTACTGGATCAAATTCTTGTGCTGAAATTCAAAGTTTCTCCCATTGCCACAAATATAAGACTCCCCACGTGGCATGTTACCCTTCTAATAATTGTGTCAAGGAATTTAGTTTTGAATCGCCGGCATAAAAAAACCCTATTAATCAAGGATTAATTATCAGCTTAAGTGGATAGGTATAGTTTCAGGATATATATACTTAATTATGTCACTTTATACGCGAGATTTTCAAGCTAAAAGTGTAAAAGTTACACATGATATCCTACTATAATCTGATACTAAATATTTCAATTAAAATAAAGAATGAAAAATATTTAAACTTGTTGCATTGAATTTTGATACAAGTTAAGAAACATTTTCTATACTCATGGTCGTAAAATGAGATATGTTATATAATGTATGAAATAGTGTGGTTCCATTTTAAGGGAATTGCACTATTCCCCGGCCCTAATCCTGTTCGGGAATAAGTTTTTTTTTTTGGTTGTTGTTGATTTCAAAGTCAATTGAACTAGCAGTTATCAGACTTATCGCATCTCATGTAGATATAGGTCTTGCAATGCTCACTTTCGTTACTACTTCCTCTATTCTATTATACTTGTTACTGATAGTGACTCGGGTGCAAGTATTTCAGATGGAATAAAGTATATTACATTTAAGTTCGTAGGTACGTAACTACAAATAAAAACAAGACTTGGATGGTTGGATATATATTAGAAAGCGTATATTGATGTGATGAATAATATACGTCTGTTTCATTGACGCTACATCTAATAAAAACATATTCTCACCATAATTTTTCTCTTATAGTCGTATATGAATTATAGTGAAGTTGGCGATAAGCTTGGCAACAAAACCCTTTGTCACCATCAGTTTTAAAATCTTATGCTAAATGAAAGTGGTTGTTATTTCTAAATTTTTTGTTTATACAAAAATTTTTGTATATACATAAATTTAAACAATTATTTTTAATATTTGTAATATGTAAAATCTTGTATTATATCTATTCTAATTAATGATTAATTTAATTTTTAAATTTAAATTTAATTACAATAATCTTGTGTTTTATTATTGATTATTTATCGTTGTTATTATTATTATCATTATTATTATTATTATTATTATTATTATTATTATTATTATTATTATTATTATTATTTATTATTATTATTATTATTATTATTATTATTATTATTATTATTATTATTATTATTATTTACAATTTTTTTATAAAAGCAAGGATTATGTTAATGACAAAGAAAGTGACAACAAACATTGAGTTTTATCACCAATGCTCTTTATGATAAATTATGCGGCAATACAAAAAGCGTTTGTCTTTTTTTTATTTTTTAGCGTCGTGCACTCATACTGATCAATATAAATGTGACATATAAAAAAAGAAAATAACACAAAATTTAAATTTACAAAATCACAAAAATCAGAGCATTGAATTATTGGTTCACAATGGAATAAACATTATATGTTAATCATGCAATGAACAATATCACTTTTTAGACCTAGAAACCCTCCTAATCAAAACCAACAAACAAAGCACCCTATAAAGCACAAAAAACCCAAGTAAAACATAAACATTATTCCATCTTTGACCCTCATGTAACCCTCTTTTTACCAAAACATCATGTCCCGTTACCATGCAACTTTTAGTCCCTTCATACCATACCAAACATTTTGTCACAAGACAAGAATACTCATTTATAAGCAAAGCATCTAGTGCATACTTATACATTGATAAGTAATGCATATAAACCCAATACTTAGGCATACTTTCCTTACCAATAAAGTAACCGGAAAATAGAAAGAATCCGGCGAGGAGCACCGTCACCAACGACGTCCCGGCTATATATGTGGGGGCCACCGAGCTTAGGAAAAGGACAAAAGAGTTTGCCATTAGGACAATCACCCAAATCACAAGGACAAAATACCCAAAAGACACCCAACTTGTACAAAGTCCCACAAGAAAGTATACTGAAATTGAGTAAATTATAGAAATAACCAATAAATAAGGGAGAAAAATAAGGGTATTTGCTATAAGATATGAAGATACCCTATAAACTCCACTAGAAGTTTCCCTTATTAAAATTGGCCTTTCATTAATAAAAATTGGTAGGGTTTCAGTTGTAGAAGAAAGAAGAAATGTAAGAGTAAATGCAAAAAGACCTAATCTTTTTTGTATCCCTTCTTTATTATACCCAATATTTATATAAATAGTCCCTAAAACAAGACCCACAATAAGTGCTTCCAAAGTATTTGTTAAAAGAAGTTGTTTTGTTCTATAGATAATCTTCCAAAACCTTCTAGAAAGTGTAAGAATCTCATGTACCCTTGAACTCTTATACTTAATCTTTTCTTTTTTTTCAATCATTGTGTTATGATGATCATTTGAAACATGATTAGGAGAAGGAGGAATTGGGAGTTGGTTAAGTATTTCCATAGCATATTCAAGAGAGTTAAGTTGAGGAGGAACATTAAACCCATTAAAATTTAAGTGATTTTGTAAAGAGGGTAAATTTCCATGGTGTAAAACTCTTCCTTTAGATAATAAAAGTATTTGATCAATGGTTGAAAGGATCTTAAAACTTGGTTGATGAATGGATACTACAATTGTTCTATGTCTTAAAATGGATATGGATTTTAGGGTTTGCATGACATTGAAAGCGGACCCGCTATCCAGACCCGAAGTGGGTTCATCTAGAAGGAGAATACCCGGGTCGTGTAATAGGCTAAGTCCTATTGAGACCCTTCTTTTTTCTCCTCCTGATAGGCCTTTTTCACAAAAAGTGTTGGATAAATGCCCTAATTTGAGCTCTCCTAGGAGGGTTGAGATGATGTTTGAGATGTCTTTTGAGGAGGATTTGGGGAAAAGGAGATGGGCTGTGAAGGAAAAAGTTTCATAGACGGTGAGGAAGGGAAGGCAAGCATCATGTTGAGGGACATAAGCTGAGAGTTTTCGATACGTGGAAGGTGAAATTGGGTTGGAGTTGAGGAAGAGTGTGCCTGAAGATGGGGTTGTTCGGGCGGCGAGGATGTCGAGGAGGGTGGATTTGCCTGCCCCACTCGGTCCTACGATGGCGAGGATTTGAGAGGGGTAGGCGGTTAAGGAGATGTCTTGGAGAATGTAGGTTGGTGGTGTTGAGGTGCAATCTTTGAATAGGAAGGTGGGTGTGAAGGAGGAAGTTGTGGTGGTGTTTGAAGTGGTTTTAGTGTAGGAGATTGAAGTTGCGGTTAGTTTATAGGTTTTGGGCGGCGGCGGTGGTGGTGGTGATGGAGTTGGTTTAGGTTGTTCCATGGGGATGGTTTGAGTTAAGGTTTGTGAAAAGGGAGGAACCCTTTCATTTGAGATTTGGATGGTATTTATGTGGCAAATTGATAGAATATATAATGGAGACTTGGAGTACTTTAAGTGGTTTTGTAGTATTTGTAGAGTTGTAGTATGTTATACTACCTCCCTTCTATCTTATCCTCTCTCCGTTCCTTAAAGAAGTTCTCATTTTCTTTTTTGGGTGTTTTAATTGTTGTTTCCATAAGGAATCTTTTTATATGTAACACAAAATTTTGGACAAAATAACCTCACCTATCTCCATTTTAATATTTTAATAATGATTATGGTCCCACATTTCTTCCACTAACTCCATTTTAACAATTTTATATTATTTAGGGTCCCCATATGTTTCCCAGTAACTTCATAAAAATATTTTAAATTAGTTGTGGTTCCCATATTTTTTCACTAACTTTATTTTAATATTTTTAAAATATTTGAGGTCCCTACTTTTTCTTCATCAAATATATTATTCAATAAAATAATATGTCCACCATCTAAAAGATTCTATTTTTCTTAAATCCTGTTAACATTCTTTATGAGAACGTCATTAAGGAACAAAGAGAGTATTTACTAAGATAATGTCATGATATTTTTCCACACAACCAGTCACAATCAAATACAAATATTTTAGAACGGAGGAAGTATTGTAGGGTAACAAATGTAAATAGTTTTGATCCCTTACAATTGAATTTTTTTTTATTCTCCAAAAACTCTATAATATTTGTGGCAAATTACTTGGTATCAAACTCAAAGAGGCAATGAAGTATGGCTTACAATAGGACTTTCTTTTATTAAAGTAAATTTGAAATTGATGTAAGATTAATTTTTAGAGTTTTAATTGTCTACCATTTTAGTTACATAATTTTTGTGTTTGAATTTTAAGGGATTAAATTACTTGCTAGCTATGTGCATTTCATTATTAGGGGTCCTGTTTCATCCTTATGAAAGGTTGCACTCAACAAAATTGATCATATATCCATCTCATATATCCCTTCATATGATCACATTGATATTGGGCCTACAACGGTCAATTTGTAAGTATATAAAATACTTTAATGATTGAAATGTTTTCTTGATACGATATATTAGAAATTTATATGTGACTCATAAGCATGGGTTTGAATTCAATTCACTTTTTATATGTCGTTAAATATTTAGAGTCACATATAATAAACGAAATTATCAATGGTGTCCCTGTTGTGTTATAGCATTTTATCATTAGTATCTCCGTGTTTTTTTAATTATAATGGTATCCCTATCTTTTTGAGCTAATTACAAACGTGACACTGTTCACCTTTTTTCTGTTATTTTGACGTTGAATGTCATTTAAAAGCAAGGGAAATTATCAATGGTACCCCTGTGTTATAATACTTTATCAATGGTATTGGTACCCCTATGTTATAGCACTTTTAAATGAAATTAAACGTCAACTTAACGGAAAAAAAAGTGAATAGTGTCTCGTTTGTAATTAGCTCAAAAAGATAGAGGTACCATTGAATTTAAAAAAATACAGGGGTGCCATTGATAAAGTGCTATAACACAGGGATACCATTTATAATTTCTCTATAAAAAATAGTATATATTGATGTTTCCACACTTCTAACTAACCAAACAGCCAATTATAAAGAGGTGTAATAAAGTTTATCTTTTGATTGTGCTAGTTTCTCCATATACACATACATATGCACTTGAAAGAGCCAAATTAATAACTACATGAGAACACTTACAATCCATTCGGTTACCGCGTAATAAATAGTGAAAATGGTAATAAAAATGTAGTGTAATTTAGTTTAGAAAAAAATTGTTTGACAAACTATATGATAAGGCTTCTCCTATTCTACTTTTCTTCTCAAAATTTATTCACATGCGAACATATTAATTTCTGGTATAGCTGACATTTAATCTATAAAATTATGAATTAAAATATATTAATTTCATAAAATAAAATGGTGGATCAAAATGTCGTAAGACAAAATAAAGAAAGAAGAGTCACGGACTGAAATAACGTCAGGAGAGACAGAAAAAAGCAGGTGAATGAAGGATAGCAACAAAAATAGCTGAGTACAATAAAATTGTACCTAACAACAAACGAAGGTGCTCATTGTTTGTTAGCATTTGCATTATTGCACATATATCTATTTAATTACAAATTGGACTATAAAAATCATATGAAATATTTTGTATGTTTCACTTATTTTGTTGTAAGGAAAATTACATTAAAAACTCCTAACTATTCGCGATTTAAATATAAAACTCCTAACTATTGGCGATTTAAATATAAAACTCCTAACAATTGATTATTATTTAAAAATTTCAACTTTAGGCCCATTTTATATTTGAAGTACAAGATGACTTAGAACCGAATAAATTGGTTTTAGTTGAGAAGTAGTGGGACCAAATTGTACTTATTAATCACGTCACTTCCTTTGACCTTACTCGACCCTTCACGTACCCTTCCATTTCAACAAAAGGTAACCGGTTAAAATAAGTTATAAAATGTATCGGTGCTTTATATCTAAGATGGGCCTATAGTTGGGAATTTTAAATAATAATCAATAGTTGGGAGTTTTATATTTAAACCGCGAATAGTTGGGAGTTTTTAAAGTAATTTTCCCTATTTTGTACTTATTATTTTAAATTTGGATATATAATATTTCTTTTACCTAAATAATATAAAATAATATGAGATAGAAGTGTTATGTATTATACACGACAAATATTTCGTACTCACTAGGTTTGTGAATAAGTGATTGTTTGCAAAATGAGAGCAAGGAATACTCGTCTTTCTGTTAAACAAGATGTATTAAACTCATAATTCATTACATACTTTACTAGAGGGGAATTATTTCATGTTTTATGAAGTCACTTGAGTACATAACCATTGTATATATGTTGAATTTCGACGTTTGCTTATAAAACTTCCAAATATGACTAGGTATGAGTAAGGATAGAAAATTGGATTGATGAACTTTATTTATGATACGAACATTTTTTTACATATTGTTATTATATAAGACGATTGTCGATTGCACTGAAACATTTGCCTTATACTTAGATTAATTATCTAATATTTATTATGAGAGTATAAGCTTCTTATCTGAGGTCGTCAATAAATAGTCCCTGATAAGAATCCTCGACATTTTTTATTGATAGGTTATGGGTATCATCAATCAAAATTATTGATAATAAAGACAAAATGATAAGTTATTAAAACGATTTGAGTTAGATCGTTAAATGTTGTTGAACTAACAAGTGCCCTAGGGTCAAAAGTCTCAAACTTTATTCCTCACAATCACCCAAGACTAATGGTAAGGGTGTTCAATGCAAGTAAACAAACACTACAATAAATAGCAATGAGAAAAATAAGAATAAAGAAATAAACAAAGACACAAGATTTTACGAGGTTCACCCCAATTTGGGCAACGTCCTCGGTGGTGGTTAGCTTGCTTGTATTATTTGAAAAATCAATGGAGTTCTCAAGAATTCTTACAATGGAGTTCACACTTGGAGATGAAGAAAAAGAGAGAAAGAGAGGGTTTGTGATTGGCTTAGGGTTAAGAATACCTCTATTACATGTGTGAGAACATTTATATATATATATATATATATATATATATATATATATATATATATATATATATATATATATATATATATATATATATATATATATATATATATATATATATATATATATATATATATATATATATATATATATATATATATATATATATATATATATATATATATATATATACATATATATATAACCTGTTATGGTGTTTTCTTTTTGGGTTTACGGCGTTCTCAGAACTACTCCATTTCTTTTCGGTGGCTTTTACTGCATTTTTAGATCTGCTCCTTTCTGTTTGGTTTTGCTTTGGGTTATTTTGTTTTCTTAGCGGCGGGGTTGTTGAGTTCTCTAGGTCTGGTTCTTTTGGCATTTAATTTTCTGGGTTCAAGATTTGATTTTTGGGGCTTCTTGTGACGATTCATCTTCCTTGTTGCTTTTGTTGGTGAGTTATTGGTGTTGTCAAAAGAATATGGTGTTGTTTCAACCGAATTTTGGTATCGTGTTTCTGGGTGGGTGGTTTTTCTGGAGTTTTCATGGGTGGGTGGTTGCTGTGTCAGTAGCTATCCTTGAGTTGGATTGGTATCGTTTTTGAACTATTGTTGGAGTGGATTGGTTATGGGTGGGTGGTGCTATGTCAGTGCTCGTAGGGCGTTGGATTGATTTGACGTCGGCCACCTCAGCGTTATGGGGCTGCAGCATAGTTTTTCTTTAGGGGGCGTTAAGTTTTTTGTGAGTAAGGCAGCTTAGTTCTTGGTGATAGTTGGAAGCTAGTTTCTTCTGGGGCATTGATGATGTTGGGGATAGATGGTTAATGTTTTCGGTCTTCCTGTGGTGGGTTGCATCCTTTAGATGATTGGTGTGGTGGGATGGTGTAGTCGTGTGGTGTTGTGATTTGTCGGGGCAACTAATACTTAAGCTTCGATTGATGTTATTGGCCCTCATCTTTGCCGTGGTGTCTTTTTGGGTGATTGCGGGAGCAGCTCTTTGTCGTGGTGTTTTCCTCCCTTGGTGTGTAGTGCCTCCCTTGGTGTATTACTCGTTGAGCGTGGCCTCCGAGTTTGGTGTGTTACATTAGTGGTGGTGAATATGGTGGTGCGCTTACTATCGTCGTGGGTCCATTGGTGGGGTCGTCTTGGAAGCAGTGCAAGGTTCGTGGAATTGCTTATCAACTTACGCTTTGGGCGTGTACTTGGGATTGGTGATGAACAAGGGTGGCGTAGTCTCTCGACATGGCCAATGTAGTTCTTGGTGTATTATGTACTAGGTGATAGGTACATGGTGTTAGATGCCCGGACCAATTTGTAATGGTGTTTTATTTTGGATTTCTTTATGGCATAGCCCACCCCTATGCTGTTTAGGGTGGCCTGTTTCTTGGTCTCCCTCATCCAATGGCTTTTTTCCCTTCGGGGGTTTTTTTATGCCGGCGGATTTGGGTTTCTAAGTCACAGTGTGGTGTTTTCGTCTCCTCTTTTATTAATACATTTCCTAATTTTCAAAAAAAAAAAAAAAAAAATATATAAATATATATATATATATATATATATATATATATATATATATATATATATATATATATATATATATATATATATATATATATATATATATATATATATGGGAGGGATCCAATGAGAAGGGTCTTGAAAATAAGAAGGGTAAGAAGGATTCTACACTCTTGATTTCACTAAAATAAAAAAATCTATGGTCACGATTGAACCAAAAACACATAATTGTAAAAGTAACTATGTTACAACAGAAAGATAACTATGACATAAATTTTAAAGTGTTCTTTTTTTATAACATAGTATCCTTTTTTGTATTTATAGTAACTAAAAAAAATCAAACAAAATCCTTCTCATCCTTCTCATTTTAAAATCCTTCTCATTTGATCCTAAATCTATATATATATATATATATATATATATATATATATATATATATATATATATATATATATATATATATATATATATATATATATATATATATATATATATATATATATATATATATATATATATATATATATATATATATATATATATATATGGAGTATGGTAGGAATGCATGGATATAAAAGCCCTAAGATCATAAAACAGCCGCATGATTTATCGCAAAAGGAACGCGTGCAGGCTCCCCCTTCCACTCAACCAGTCGAGCCAAAACAGGGAGGGTCGAGCGACATGAGGTTGGGTTGAGCAAACATTGCAGTAGGTTTCTGACCCTATCGAGCCATAAGTAGGGCGGAGCAAACAATTCTGAGGCCCTGTTTATTTTTCATAAATTTCAAAAATTGGGGCCCTTCATAATTAAACTAAAAAAAAAGATTTTTTTTAAAAACTTAAATTAAGTTGTTACAAATTAAACTTTCTTCTTTAATGTTAAAATGGAAGAAAAAAATAGTAATAGATTGATGATGAACAATAGAAAGAGTAAAAATTTGAAGGGTTGAAAATTTTAAAAATAAATTGTTGAATATTTTCATGAAACAAGTTAGTTATAATTGATATTTGATGAATGTGTAAACATTAAATGGGGTAAGAAAAAATATTTAGAAGACGAAGAGTTATTTTGGAAAGAGATAAAAAAAAAGGAGAAAAAAAATATCTATAAGTTTTAAACATATGATTATTGGTATACTAAGTAAAACTCTTACCAACTATTCTACTATAATAGTTTGTTATTTTAACATAATTTTTTAATATGAGGCCCTTTACGTTCGAGGCCCTGTGCGGTTTGACCTCGCACGGCCCTAGAACCGCCCCTGGCCATAAGGCTCGGGTCGAGCTTGACTTCACCTGTGTCGAGCGGTCCTTAAAACCCGTCTCTTCCGCATCATACACATACTCACCATCATCGCATACACACATACACTCTTCCACACACCATCACACATGATCAACCACATTTGGTGCACTCAAAGTCACACCAAACTCAACAAACTCCACCTTGACTTGAGTACACCAAGTCCATACACTTCCTCCATGACACTCCATCCAACACATACCACAAACAACCAAAACAGACTTACACATCACATAAGTGCCCCCTTAATTAAGGGCCTCACAACAAGCAAGCTTCTAAACCAACCAAGTCCACACATAGAGTGAACTTGTTGGTGGCACAACTTCTCATCATATCGGCCGGATTATCTTGAGTGCTTATATGTGCTAAAAGCACTCTATCATGCTCAATTTTATCTCGGGTGAAAATATATTTAACGTCGATATGCTGGTTCTTCGATGGAAGGTATTTTTATTCCTTGCCAAATGGATAGCACTCACTATCACAGTGAACACACACTATGTAACACCCCGAGATTTTCTGACTTCATTAATTAATATTTTAATAACTTTTAGAGATTTTATAATTATATTAAATTAATTTTAATGTGGTTTAAATAAGTTTCGTTTGTAAACGAATTTAAACATTAACATATGTTTATATTAAAAATACAACTACGACTTCTAAAAAAAGAGGTTTGAATCAAATTATTAATTTATTAGAATGGGTGAACCCATGAATCTAGAAAGAATAATAATAATAATAATATAATAATAATAATAATATAATATTCGTTTGTAAACAATTTAAACTAACATATGTTTTCTATTAAAAATTAACAACTACGACTTCTAAAATAAAGAGGTTTGCAATCAAATTATTAATTTATTCGAATGGGTGAACCCATGCATCTAGAAATAATAATTATAATAATACTAATAATTAATAATAATAATACTATTAACTATTAATATTAATAAGAATAGTCATGAGACGGTTACTTCTAAACCCCCTAACACTCATGGAGCCGTCCATCCCTAACCTTTCCCCACCCTTCTTCTCCTCTTCTCCTCCCTAACGCCAGATTTTCAGAAGCCCCAACACCCGCGCTCGCCTCCCTCACGACAGCCAGCAGCAGGCGAGGGCTGTCTCAATTTCTTTCACGGCAGCCCAGGGTGCGGTTCCTTCCTCCCACGGCCAGTTCCCAGCGGCCCATCCACCAGCCGCAAGCAGTGGGCTGCCCCTGTGGCCGCCAACACTCCTTTTAGTGCCGCCCACCATCACAACAAACCTTAAACCTCACTTTTATTTTAGTTTTCACCATTGTAAGACATCTTCTCTTTCCATTGATTTTGTAGTTTAATTTGAGTTTTCCTAAGTGTTTTGAGTATGAGATTGGTTTTGTGTTAATTTCATTGAATCTTATTATGGGTAGTAGTTAAAAGTGTTGTTTTTGAGCATAATTTGATTAGGGTTTGAAATGTTATTGGAAATTATGGGTTGTGTGTGTGTTCTTTGAATCTTACTATGAGTATTAATTTAAAGTGTTGTCTTTGAATATTAAATAAGTTAGGTTTATATTATGATGAATTTAAAATGTAGTATTTTGAGTAAATTAACTTATATTAAGTTATATTTTGATAGAATTTAAAGTGAGTTAGTATTAGAAAGTTGAATTGAACTTGAATAAATTAGGATGATGAATTTAAAAGTAGTATGTACTACTTTTGTGGCTTGGATGGTGTTTTACTAACTAGAAATGTTGTATAAGCTTGTGTATGTGACATTGTCGATGATTGTGGTGAGTTGTTGTGCATAGCTGAGCTTGGTCGTTAAATTGATATGGCCAATTGTGATGCTAAATTATACGACTTTGACCCAAGTTATACGAATCGTTATTAATTCGTCAAACTACAAAATTTATTTATTCTTAATCGTCTTACTTTAAAAACCTTGGAAAAATAATAAATCACTACTACCATAAGTAATATGATTGATGATTTGGTGTAATATCATATATTATGCGTCCCTAAACTTTCCCATTAGTAGTTTGATTAAAGCACAAGCATAGGGTCGCGTTAGTTCACTTGAACACACCTTTGTGTAGAATTCACTAGACTCTAATGTTATGGTTTGATTGGAATTGATGACGTAGTTCATGTGTGAACATGGGTTGAATTTATTGCATGAGTGTGTTTAGAATGCGCATTAGTTTGAATTGAAACTTGTTCGGCTAATAGTGTAGTTTGAATGGAGTCAGTGCTTCTTGAATGATGTGAAGTAAGCTTATTAGTCTTACTCTTAACGTGTATAGGTGCCCGGTTCATAAGAGGGGCGTAAGAACCTCCTTTGAAGTGATTTTTGCGACTTGTTATCTTGCAGATGTAGGTAAGTACACGCAGTAGCTAATTCTTGTATCTTGCTTATGTTTTCTTTGCGTAGCAATATTATATGAGCTATGTTGGATATGAACTGCTATTAAATATTAGTAAGTTAGTGCTACAAGTGGGAATCAGCTGAAGTCATAGTAGAGAATGGGTTCTGATATCGCAAGATTAGAATGTTGAATTGTATGAGATTGAAATGGGAATAAGTCCCCTTATTTGAAGAGACTTTAAGTTGGATATTTACTGTGACTCCACTGGATTGGTACCCCAGCTGGATTAGTTCCCGGAGGCATTGACCGTCTATATATGGTCGCTGTACGGGGGTATGATCATACTTTGCCATTGGGCGCCGGCATGACCATCACCGTCCTTGGCTGAGGTGTTGCCATGTGGGTCTTGCAAACCCCAATATGGTGGCCTCTAGTCACATATGAAGATATATATAAAAGAAATTGAAGAAATAGAAGACGGTGAAGATTTTGAGAAGTATGTTGAATTGAGAAATAGGTGGAGTAGAGGCTTACACGTTTGGATATCTTCCTCGCCTTGCTTTGTCGAAATTGTTTATTGGTTACGTATGCATAATTTATTGTTAGTTACTGACGTGTACTGTTGTTTCCTCGTTGTTGGGTCATCTTTGATGGCCCTGCTATGACACGTTGGTCTACGACCTTACGTTGAGCAGTAGGGGTATCATAGATAGCACTTGCAGGTTTTTGGAGTCCTGTGCTTTGCATACGGGGGGTATTGAGTGAGAATCTTGACACGTGCCATGTTCTAACTATTTTTGACGCTTTAAGTGTTTTTGGATTGAAATTGTATATATTTTTGGTTGAGGCGCGTGCCCTCCTTTTGATGTAATTTGTTCCGCTGCAAAGATTTATTTCGTTTTATATTTCGTTAAAGTATCTTGAATGGCTTGTATAGCTGGTTATGTTTTTGGAAAACCCAAGTGTTTACATGGGAACCACGATCCATGCTTAGCATGTCGACAGAGGTTTTGGCGATGATCATTCCGCCGTGATTTTGTTACAAGGCGATTGATGCCTCTTCTCATGACGGTTTATTGTTTGTTGATTCTTTTGGTGCCTTAAAATTTAAGGCAGATGCTGCCGAAATTTCCGTAGAATTTTGTTTGAAAGTTTTTCCATAACCTCTTTAAATCAAACTTTATTTGTCTTTTTATTTCCTATTATTTTGTTTTAAATGTAACACCCGAATTTCCTCCGTTCTCTTTCGGTTTTGGTTCCGTTCAGAGGGTTGGAAATTCAGGGGTGTTACAGGTGGTATCAGAGCCAGTGGTTCCTATCTTCCTAAACGCTTCGTGTTTTCTCTAATGTTTTTTTTTTTTTTTTCCGAAGTTAAACAACTTTGAGAGTATGGGTATACATGGGTTAGGTGCATTCATATATATATGCGTTTTGAATATTATTGCACATGAATTTATATGCTTATGCCTACGTTCCTTTTGATGATTAGAATGAATCTTTGTAATGGATTTTCTGTGACTTAATAACTATTTACTAATTGGAAGTTTAAGAATGAATTATGGTTGTAGGAGTAAATGTTGCAAGTTTGAGTTGCGTAAAAGGCTATATGTTTTTATGTAAAGCCTAGTTAAGCTACAAGTTACCGTATTTACCTTCATGTGGATGGTTATATAACCTCCAACCTTATATTAGTTGATTATGTGCGTATGTCTCATTGGTTAGTAGTTTATGTCAATATTATTTACATAAGCTTATTAGTTAATTTTTTTTTAGTGAAGTTAAAGACTAGCTATTTCAAAATAAGGTTGAATTTCATGCAAAACAAGAATGTATGCCTAGTTAGAATTAGTATACAAAGTGGCTTTGAGCGATGCGCCATTATCTTAGCGAATCGTGAACATCTTTCGTTTGTGAAACTTTTGATTGGAGGGAAATGCCTCCATTTTCTAATCAACGTTTAAGGAGACGCTCGACGATTAAAGCCTTACGAGAACGAGTCATAGACTAGCCGAGGAAAGGAGATATAGGTCTGCGCGCGACGTTGAGAAGGCGACCTTCAGGAACAAGAGCATCTCACAGGAAAAAAAAAAAAAAAAAAAAAAAAAAAAAAAAAAAAAAAAACCTCATGTGTTCACAAGAGTTGGAAAACCCACAATTTTAGAGAACTGGTAACGGGAATTTGATAAGATTGTCAACGTGGTGCAATACCCTGAGCATCTGAGAGTCGATCAAGCTGCTTTCTACCTTCAAGAAGCTGATTACTGGTGGTCCAATGCCAGATGTAACTTAATGAGTGCTCCTCAGGAGCCGTTGGAATGGAAGGAGTTTAAAAGGGTGTTCGAAAAAAAAAAAAAAAAAAAAATTTACCCACCTCATGTCAGAAACCAATAATCCAATGAACTTTCAAAGCTCGAGATGGGTGATTTAATGGTTGATGAATACTATAAGAAGTTCATGGAGTATGTGAAATATTAACCCTGATGACGTCCCTTCCGAGGAGCAGACAACGTTTTGAACTGGGGCTGAGCAATATGTTCAAGTGCATGTTGATAGTGACCGGTACACCACTTTGGATGCGATGTACCAAAGAGATGCTCAAGGTGGGAGTCTACTACATAGGGATAAAGGGGAGAAACCTCAGACTAGTAGTGTAGGAGTCAACAGTGGGGACAAAAGAAAGGACAATTTTCAGCAGCAACACCCTCCCCAGCAGAATAAGAAACACATGGGTTTTTCAAGCTTCGAAAGAAATGGAAAGTCGCACCATACAGGGTTCAACGATCAAAAGAAGAGTGGAGATCGTAATGGTAGAGAAAGAGTTTACTTCTGTCGCAGGTGTCCGAACAACCATCCAGGAAAGGATTGTGATGGGAACTTGGTAGAAAGTAATTTTTGTGGCAAGCTAGGGCATCGTGGCTTCGAATGTTATGCCAAACATGGGCGTCCGAATCAACAAACTGGGGGACAACAAAATGTTAAACAAAAGAATTTTTGGAATCAGAGGAATGAGAGTGACTACCGTGATCAAAGCCTATATCAACCGAAGAACGGAAATGGATATAGGTCTAATCCAAGTATCTATAAACCCGGAGAGTATAATGGTCGAAATACTGGAAGTGCGGGGACCAGTGCGCCTTCTACTCAATCAACACCGGGGAGATTAACCGCCATCAGCACAAGGGAAGCAGGGAATGTAAAGGATGTGGTGACAGGTACGTTTTTCGTGAACTCCGTGCCTGTCAACGTGTTATTTGATACTGGAGTATCAAATTCTTTTGTATCTGCATCAATGATCGAAAATTTAGGATTAAAGGATCCCGAACCTTCTTTGTACGCCGTAACAGTTCCTTCAGGAGAGTTGTATCACTGCACTAGAGTTTACAAGAGTATTCCTTTGACCATCGGAAGGACCATTCCTAGTGACCTATATTAGTTAAAGATGTGTGACTTGGACATTATTCTTGGGATGGACTGGTTGGGACGGTTTAAAGCAATTGTTGAATGTGAGAGGCAAGAAGTCAAGCTTGTGGGACCTAAGGGAAAGGTTGTTAAGTACTGCAAAGTTAATTCTGGGATGCAAACAAAGATGGTATCGTCTCTGAAGATGAAAACCCTATTGAGGAAGGGATTGCCAAGTTACCTATGCCATGTGCGTAAGATAGAAGACGAGATTTTTACTCCTGAATCAGTGCCAGTTGTTAAGGAGTTTCTCGATGTTTTTCCAGAGGAGATACCGGGAATGCCACCTGTTAGAGCTGTTGAGTTCACCATAGACCTAGTGCCGGGGGCGGGACCTATATCGAAAGCACCATATAGATTGGCACCAGCTGAAATGGAGGAACTTAAAAAGCAAGTTGAAGAGTTATTAGAGAAGGGATACATTCGACCGAGTGTGTCGCCTTGGGGAGCACCTGTCTTGTTTGTTCGTAAGAAGGATGGAAGTATGAGACTATGCATTGATTATCGGGAATTGAATAAGATAACTGTGAAGAACAAATACCCTCTTCCGAGAATCGATGATTTGTTTGACCAACTTAAGGGAGCAGGGTTATTTTCCAAAATTGATTTGAGGTCTGGTTATCATCAGCTGAGGATTGCGGAGCGTGATATTCCAAAAACAGCTTTTAGGACTCGATATGGGCACTTTGAGTTCACAGTGATGCCTTTTGGGTTGACAAATGCACCTGCAGCTTTTATGTGCATGATGAATCAAGTGTTTAGTTGGTGCCGCGACAATTTCGTGGTGGTCTTTATTGACGACATCTTGGTGTATTTGAGAGATAGGGAAGAACATGAACAACACTTAAGGAAGGTGTTGCAACTACTCCGAGACAATAAGTTGTATGCAAAGTTTTCAAAGTGAGTTCTGGCTCGAGAAAGTTTCATTATGTGGGCATTTTGTGTCCAAGGAAGGAGTTACTTTTGATCCTGCAAAAACTGAGGCGGAGAGAGATTGGCCTGCACCAAAGAATGTGACTTAAGTAAGGAGCTATTTGGGTTTAGCTGGTTACTATAGGAGATTTGTGAAGAATTTCTCAAAGATCGCTCGTTCCATGACCAACTTGATGAAGAAAGACAAGAAATTTGAATGGTCTAAAGAGTGCGAGTTGGCCTTCCAAACCTTAAATGAGAGGTTGACTCCCGCACCTGTGCTTACTCTTCCAGATAGAACACTTGAGTACCTTGTGTATAGTAATGCATCGAATTATGGGTTAGAGTGTGTGCTGATGCAGGATAGAAAAGTTATTGCCTATACATCCAGACAACTGAAACCACATGAAGTCAATTACCCGACTCACGACCTAGAGCTAGCAGCCATCGTCTTTACTATGAAGATTTGGAGACATTACTTGTATGGAGTGAGGTGTAAGATTTACACTGATCATCAGAGCTTGCGATACTTGTATACGCAACAAAATTTGAACATGAGGCAACGAAGATGGCTTGAGTTGATTAATGACTATGACGTGGAGTTTGATTACCATGAGGGTAGGGCGAACGTGGTAGCCGATGCTCTGAGTAGAAAGACCAATCATTCCGTATCTTCCTTGACTATTCCTAGAGAGTTACAAAGAGACATAGAGAAATTAAATCTTGAGATCGTGCAGCATGGAGAACTTAAGTCCAGATTAGCAGCCTTATCCATCCGACCCTCAATTTTTGAAGAAATTTTAACAAATCAAGTGAGTGACTCTTTATTAGAGAAAACGAGGGAGCAGGTTAAAGAAGGAAAAGCTGAAGGATTCACAATATTCGAGGATGGTAGCATTCGGTACAAGGGTCGATGGTGTGTACCTTCTTCTTGTATAGAGCTCAAGGATAAAATTTTAACAGAGGCTCATAGTTCGATGTATTCCGTCCACCCTGGAGGAGATAAAATGTATCAAGATCTGAAGCAAACATTCTGGTGGTCTGGGATGAAAAGAGATATTGCTGAGTTTGTTTCCAGGTGTCTGACATGTCAGAAAGTAAAGAGTGAACATAAGAGGCCTGCAGGTTTACTCCAACCCTTGGATATTCCTGTATGGAAATGGGATGACATCTCCATGGACTTTGTTTTGGGTTTACCGAGGACTAGGTCGGGAAATGACACGTTATGGGTGATTGTGGATAGACTCACCAAAAGCGCGAGGTTCATTCCGATGAATAATCAATGGAGTATGGATCAATTGGCTCGAGCTTACCTTAAGAATGTTGTGCGATACCATGGTGTCCCTAGGTCTATAGTTTCTGATCGTGATACTAGGTATGTGACAAAATTTTGGGAAGCTTTCCAGGCAGCTTTGGGTACTGAACTTCTAAGAAGCACATCTTTTCACCCTGCTACCGATGGACAGACCGAGCGCACTAATAGGACTCTTGAAGATATGTTGCGAGCTGTAGCCTTGGATAGGCAAGGATCTTGGGATGAGTGCCTAGATATGGTTGAATTTTCATATAACAATAGTTATCAAGCAAGCATTCAGATGGCACCTTTCGAGGCTTTATATGGTCGTCGATGTCGTAATCCGGTATGTTGGGATGATTTCAGCGAGTCTGTCACTCTAGGCCCGGCTATGTTAGAGGAGATGACCGATCAGGTAAAAAATGATTCGAGAAAGACTTAAGGCGGCCCAGGATCGACAAAAGTCCTACGCAGATCTTAAGCGGAGACCTGATGAGTTTGCAGTAGGGGATTATGTACTGTTGAGAGTTTCGCCGATGAAAGGAGTCATGAGGTTTGGCAAGAAGGGAAAGTTGAGCCCAAAGTTTATAGGACCTTATGAGGTCACAGAGAAGGTAGGAAAGGTTGCTTACAGACTAGCATTACCCAATGAGTTGGGTAAGGTCCATGACGTGTTTCATATCTCACAGCTGAAGCGATATGTTCCCGACAAATCTCATGTGCTAGACCCCGAACCCTTAGACCTTGATGAGAATTTGTCTTATGAAGAGAGGCCTATCGAGATCTTAGATTCTAAGGTGCGCAGTACAAGGAGGAAAGATATAAAGATGGTGAAAGTTCTATGGGCTAACCAGCGCACACAGGAGGCAACGTGGGAAACCGAGGACTCCATGCGTGAGAAATACCCACACCTTTTTCATGAGGTTAGTGAGTTACGGGGTCGTAACTAAGTTCTTAAGGGGGGTAGAATGCGTTAGTTTTTCGCGTGTTTGCATGCATTTTCTCATCCACGATAACAATTTATTGCAATTTTCATGCTTTTGATTGATTGTTTGAACCAAATTGTGTGATATTTACATGCTTGTGATTAGTTATTTGGGTCGATGTAGGTGATTACAAACACTCGAAATGAAATATGAATAAATATATTTTGATAGATTGAGTATTCTTGTGTCAATGGTGTCGATAAGGACACGATTCTTACGCCAATTCATGAGCTTGAAATAGATAAGACACCTTCTAGAGTTACTAGAAATATAAATTTTCAGGGTTGTACTTTTGTTACCTCAGTTTCGGGGACAAAACTCTTTTTAAGGGGGGTAGTCTGTAACACCCCGAGATTTTCTGACTTCATTAATTAATATTTTAATAACTTTTAGAGATTTTATAATTATATTAAATTAATTTTAATGTGGTTTAATAAGTTTCGTTTGTAAACGAATTTAAACATTAACATATGTTTATATTAAAAATACAACTACGACTTCTAAAATAAAGAGGTTTGAATCAAATTATTAATTTATTAGAATGGGTGAACCCATGAATCTAGAAATAATAATAATAATAATAATAATAATAATAATATTAATATTAATAAGAATAGTCATGAGAAGAGTACTTCTAAACCCTAAACACTCATGAGCCGTCATCCCTAACCTTCCCACCCTTCTTCTCTCTTCTCCTCCCTCACGCCAGTTTTCAGAAGCCCAAACCCGCGCTCGCCTCCCTCACGACAGCCAGCAGCAGGCGAGGCTGTCTCCTTTCTTTCACGGCAACCCAGGTGCGGTTCCTTCCTCCCACGGGCAGCTTCCAGCGGCCCATCCACCAGCCGCAGCAGTGGCTGCCCCTGTGCCGCCAACACTCCTTTTAGTGCGCCACCATCACAACAAACCTTAATCCTCATTTTATTTTAGTTTCACCATTGTAAGACATCTTCTCTTTTCCATTGATTTTGTAGTTTAATTTGAGTTTTACTAAGTGTTTTGAGTATGAGATTGGTTTTGTGTTAATTTCATTGAATCTTATTATGGGTAGTAGTTAAAAGTGTTGTTTTTGAGCATAATTTGATTAGGGTTTGAAATGTTATTGGAAATTATGGGTTGTGTGTGTGTTCTTTGAATCTTACTATGAGTATTAATTTAAAGTGTTGTCTTTGAATATTAAATAAGTTAGGTTTATATTATGATGAATTTAAAATGTAGTATTTTGAGTAAATTAACTTATATTAAGTTATATTTTGATAGAATTTAAAGTGAGTTAGTATTAGAAAGTTGAATTGAACTTGAATAAATTAGGATGATGAATTTAAAAGTAGTATGTACTACTTTTGTGGCTTGGATGGTGTTTTACTAACTAGAAATGTTGTATAAGCTTGTGTATGTGACATTGTCGATGATTGTGGTGAGTTGTTGTGCATAGCTGAGCTTGGTCGTTAAATTGATATGGCCAATTGTGATGCTAAATTATACGACTTTGACCCAAGTTATACGAATCGTTATTAATTCGTCAAACTACAAAATTTATTTATTCTTAATCGTCTTACTTTAAAAACCTTGGAAAAATAATAAATCACTACTACCATAAGTAATATGATTGATGATTTGGTGTAATATCATATATTATGCGTCCCTAAACTTTCCCATTAGTAGTTTGATTAAAGCACAAGCATAGGGTCGCGTTAGTTCACTTGAACACACCTTTGTGTAGAATTCACTAGACTCTAATGTTATGGTTTGATTGGAATTGATGACGTAGTTCATGTGTGAACATGGGTTGAATTTATTGCATGAGTGTGTTTAGAATGCGCATTAGTTTGAATTGAAACTTGTTCGGCTAATAGTGTAGTTTGAATGGAGTCAGTGCGTCTTGAATGATGTGAAGTAAGCTTATTAGTCTTACTCTTAACGTGTATAGGTGCCCGGTTCATAAGAGGGGCGTAAGAACCTCCTTTGAAGTGATTTTTGCGACTTGTTATCTTGCAGCTGTAGGTAAGTACACGCAGTAGCTAATTCTTGTATCTTGCTTATGTTTTCTTTGCGTAGCAATATTATATGAGCTATGTTGGATATGAACTGCTATTAAATATTAGTAAGTTAGTGCTACAAGTGGGAATCAGCTGAAGTCATAGTAGAGAATGGGTTCTGATATCGCAAGATTAGAATGTTGAATTGTATGAGATTGAAATGGGAATAAGTCCCCTTATTTGAAGAGACTTTAAGTTGGATATTTACTGTGACTCCACTGGATTGGTACCCCAGCTGGATTAGTTCCCGGAGGCATTGACCGTCTATATATGGTCGCTGTACGGGGGTATGATCATACTTTGCCATTGGGCGCCGGCATGGCCGTCACCGTCTTTGGCTGAGGTGTTGCCATGTGGGTCTTGCAAACCCCAATATGGTGGCCTCTAGTCACATATGAAGATATATATAAAAGAAATTGAAGAAATAGAAGACGGTGAAGATTTTGAGAAGTATGTTGAATTGAGAAATAGGTGGAGTAGAGGCTTACACGTTTGGATATCTTCCTCGCCTTGCTTTGTCGAAATTGTTTATTGGTTACGTATGCATAATTTATTGTTAGTTACTGACGTGTACTGTTGTTTCCTCGTTGTTGGCTCATCTTTGATGGCCCTGCTATGACACGTTGGTCTACGACCTTACGTTGAGCAGTAGGGGTATCATAGATAGCACTTGCAGGTTTTTGGAGTCCTGTGCTTTGCATACGGGGGGTATTGAGTGAGAATCTTGACACGTGCCATGTTCTAACTATTTTTGACGCTTTAAGTGTTTTTGGATTGAAATTGTATATATTTTTGGTTGAGGCGCGTGCCCTCCTTTTGATGTAATTTGTTCCGCTGCAAAGATTTATTTCGTTTTATATTTCGTTAAAGTATCTTGAATGGCTTGTATAGCTGGTTATGTTTTTGGAAAACCCAAGTGTTTACATGGGAACCACGATCCATGCTTAGCATGTCGACAGAGGTTTTGGCGATGATCATTCCGCCGTGATTTTGTTACAAGGCGATTGATGCCTCTTCTCATGACGGTTTATTGTTTGTTGATTCTTTTGGTGCCTTAAAATTTAAGGCAGATGCTGCCGAAATTTCCGTAGAATTTTGTTTGAAAGTTTTTCCATAACCTCTTTAAATCAAACTTTATTTGTCTTTTTATTTCCTATTATTTTGTTTTAAATGTAACACCCGAATTTCCTCCGTTCTCTTTCGGTTTTGGTTCCGTTCAGAGGGTTGGAAATTCAGGGGTGTTACACACTAAGCTCATCTTTGGGCACAACTCAGCAGTTAATCCTTTTAGCCACTTGGCCTCCTTGAACGACTCGACAATAGATATGTACTCTGCTTCGGTAGTAGACATGGAAACAACATCTTGGAGTGATGATTGCCAACTCACCGCCGTTCCACCCAATGTAAACACATTTTCCGATGTAGACTTCCTAGCATCTAAATCACCCGCATAGTCAGAGTCGCAATACCCAATCAACCCTCTTGTGTTTCTTCAAAATTTAAGACAAACCTTCAAAGTACCCTTCAAATACCTCAACAACCACTAAAGCACTTTCCAATGGCCCTTACCCGAATTTGACATGTATCGGCTCACCATGCTTACCGCTTGAGCAATGTCGGGGCTAGAGCAAACCATGGCATACATAACACTACCAACCACGCAAGTGTAAGGAATGTCCTCTATTTTCTTTTCTTCTTATTTTGTTTGAGGGCACAAATAACTTGAAATGAGAAGCTAGAGGCGCAGATTCACTCTTGGCATCACCCATGAAGAACCTTCTCAATACTTTCTCAATGTACCTTCTTTCGCTTAGGTACAAGATGCCTTTTTCACGATTCCTCCATTTCTCCGTCCTAAGTATCTTCTTGGCTTCACCAAGATCCTTCATGTCGAACTCACTTGAAAGCAACACTTTCAAGTTCTCCACTTCAAACAAACTACTACATGCCACTAGCATGTCATCAAAATATAAAATTAAATAAATGGTAATTTCACCATCAAGCTTCTTAAGATAGACACAACTATCATAAGAGCTCCTTGTAAAGTCATAAGAGAGCATAAATGAGTCAAACTTCTTGTACCATTGTCTAGGCGATTGCTTTAGCCCATACAATGACTTCTTTAGATGACACACATGACTTTCCTTTCCTTTGACCTCAAAACCCTACGGTTGTCTCATGTAGATCTCTTCTTCCAACTCCCCATGCAAGAACGCGGTCTATACATCCAATTAGTGTAACAATTTAAAAAGATGTTTTTGAGAAATTTTTATAAGTTATCAAATGTTGAAGTGTTTTTCTCGAATATAATGAGATTTCATAATAAAAAGTAATTTATAATCACTATTTAGTACAGAATATTGTATTTGCTAACTATTTGACCAAAATTTATGTAAAATGATGTAAAAGTATTTTTAGTAAACTTATCACATAAACTATGTGTGAAATATTAATTTTTTGATTTTACAAGTTTTACTTGTTTTCCGAGAGGGAACATGAAGAACTCGAACATCACCTCGTTTGACTTGCTGTCAAATAAAATGAATGTCCATCTTAATTTGTTTAGTGCATATATAATGAACGAGATTACCCGATAAATAAACGGCTTTAACATTATCACAATATACAAGAGTAGTTGTAGTAATAGGACAACAAAGCTCAAGAAGCAAATTACAAATCCAGCAAGTTTCGAAAACAATATTAGCAATACCTCGATATTCCGCTTCTGCACTGGACTTTGAAATCGTAGTGGCTTAGTTGACCATGGGACAAGGTTATCACCCAGAAAAACACAATAATTGATAGTGGAACGTCGCATATCAGGACAACCTCCCCAATCAGCATCGGTATAGAAGATAAGAGAAGACACAAATGACTTATATAATTGCAAACCATGTTAGCAGTGCCTTTGATGTACCAAAGAATGCGATGAAGAGAAGCCATATCTTCAACTCGAGGATCATGCATAAAAGACATATTTACTTGACGGCATAGGAAAACTCATGTCGAGTGAGGTAGATACTACAAAGCTCTAGCTAAGCTATGATACAAAGTAGGATCATTATAAGGAGAGTCAGCATTAGCACAAATAACTTGAAATGAGAATGATAAAGTTATCGACCTATTCAGTAGAGCTCGAGCATAATTGTATTTGAGGGATGACGACTCCCACCACAGTTATCGTTTAGGACTATAATCCTCATCTAACATCTAACCTGACCCTTACATATATCAAGTGTCATATTGTTATGCTTTTCGGTAAGTGATAAAGTTGATTATCAAATTGTATAAGTGGTAATAACGTAGTTCTGTCAGGTTTGAGAATGATATCTTTATGACTTGAAAGCATCGAATAGTAAAAGAATATAATAAAGGAAAATTCTACATGGTAAGCACCAGGTATAGTGAAATTCACAAACTAGCTATTCTTGTTTTCGATTCTACATGGTAAGCACCAGATTAAGGAAAGCTAACTGTCGTAGCTATATTAGGTCAAAAACGTTAAAAAAACGTTAAATTGTGAAATTACTAAATTGCCCTTGTTTATTCTCCATCATCTTCTTTCTTTAACTTCTTCCTTCACCATTAATTCACCTTCCTTCACCATTAATATATTTTTGCAATCACTAAAGATCGAAGCTTAAACCCCTAAAATCAAACCTTGAGCTTCATCTCCAATCTTAAAAAGCTAAAATTGTTTGATTTGGTACCCATTTTTCCTTTTTCATCCTTTTAATTTTAATTTTAATTTTAGCTTGTTTGATAAGCAAAAAGGAAGTACATACGGTAAAAACAGACCCACAAGATTATGACTTCTATCTTCAATCAACATATGTTCTAAAAAAACCGGTATGCATCTGGTTAAATTCATCTCGTTGTGCATAAATCATAAACATTGTATCAAAAGTTACCAATGCAGATCAACAACTGTTACTGTTTATGTGAACCAATTCATCGTTTCCATAAATCCCCAATGCCCAATTAGTTTTATTATTCTACAGCTAGTTTATTAGGTAATAATGGTAAGTTCACAAGTAATAATGGTAATAATGGTAAGTTCACAAGTAAATTTGAATCAATTAAAATTAAAATTAAAATTAAAAGGATGAAAAAGGAAAAATGGGTACCAAATCAAACAATTTTAGCTTTTTAAGATTGGAGATAAAGCTCAAGGTTTGATTTTAGGGGTTTAAGCTTCGATCTTTAGTGATTGCAAAGATATATTAATGGTGAAGGAAGGTGAATTAATGGTGAAGGAAGAAGTTAAAGGAAGAAGATAATGGAGAATAAACAAGGGCAATTTAGTAATTTCACAACTTAACGTTTTTTTAACGTTTTTGACCTAATATAGCTACGGCAGTTAGTTTTCCTTAACCTGGTGCTTACCATGTAGAATCGAAAATAAGAATAGCTAGTTTGTGAATTTCACTATACCTGGTGCTTACCATGTAGAATATTCCTATAATAAAAGTATGTAGTGGTGTCAATTAATTATAGCTTCGTACTTGAATTATTTTGTAAAGATAGCGTATAACTTCCTTATTTTCAAATAGATAGGAAGTTATATACTCTTTCCTCTAGTCCTCTTTTTCCTCTAATGCAGGGCTCTTTTCCTCGTAGGGGTAAAAATGGACCACTTTCCTCTAGTCGTTTAAAAAGAGTACGAGTATGGATTGTTTGTTATCTTACCTCACCCAGACCCTACCCTGAGCGGGATATCTGGTATTGATGTTGATGATGATGATGATGTCATCCGTATCATGGATGATAGCATTTTGCAGGATTTAGTTTCAAGTTCCGATCTAGGTTACACTTCGATTTATTTATGTTATCGAGAATTTAACTGCATTTATTTATTCACTTGATGTTTGATGATTTTGATGTATTTAATTTTAATTTTAATGTATTTTTGAAACAAATGATGTTTTATTTTTTTTCAACTTTGACGTAATATTATCTTTTATCAAAAACAGTTTTTAGTTTTTAAAAAGTTTTAGCAAATCGACATTTTAAGACTTCCGCATTATTATTGTAAACATTATCATTAATGTTAACTACGTATCAAGATTGCCGCTCCTACTATACATCTGAAACACGGTGAATCACGCAAAAATTCTACAATGAATTTTACAGTGACTGCTTTAGCGTTTAAGATTATCTATATAATTATAAAAAAAATCATGATGAATCTATAAAGAATATTAATGAAGAAACGAGACTGACACATGTCAGCCTCTCCTTCAACGTTTTGCCGCCCATTTACTCTGAATGACAACTGATTATTTAGTGAAAATAATTTCCAAAAATACTTGAATTTTTCCTTCCCCAGACCCTGGCCATAGAGTATCAATGTGCGGGAACACTTGGTTTGATGATGATGATGACGACTTGAATTTATTTAAGTGTGCACAATAAAAATTGCACATCTTTATATATGATTTTCTAATATTATTTCCAAAATAATTTTTAATATAAGAAGATTATTTTCTAAATTTGTTAACTGTATAAAAATATTGTTCTTAAAAATATTTAAAATATTAACAAATTACTTTCTTTATAATCTTTAAATTAAATATTATACAAACATAAAATTAACTCAAAATCTTTTTTTTCAATTTCTGTGCATAGCACGGGAATCTATCCAGTGCTGCAATGAAAGCGATGAAATCAACAGGTTTTACTTTTGAGACTTGCTCACTTCAAAGTTCAACCTAATACACTTCGATTGCAAACTTCCTCCTCTTAATCAAGTAGTAAGGACTAAGGAGATGAATCAAAGATCAAAAATATATGGGAGAATTACAACAAAAAAACAAATTTGATTTGTCCTGCTATTCTATTCTCTTATGAATTAACTAGTGTGAAGACTACAAAATTTATAGTACTATTTCCACCTTTTTTTTCTTCTTGAGTACCACGTTTCCAATGCTGATGTACAAACATCCGTCTTCGCATTATAATTGTGATGCCGACACAATCGAACATAGTAGTCCAATTCACAAGGGCGTTTCGAGAATGAGTCTATATTAGCATCATTGGGGGAGTGAATGATTTCTACTTTGTACGCAAACCAGGGACATTTTTTAGACCCATCTTGCCAAGAACAAGCTTGGGGATGGCGGGTGGAGTGTCGAGTCCCATGCTCCGGCTAAACTCATTTGCAAGCTCAACTAGTCTCATTTTGTCTCGTCCCACAATCTTATTGGAATTATAGTATCCGAGCCATGCTTGGTATGCTGCTTCCTTGTTCTTCATCTCTACATGAGATAATGCACGCTCCACCTAGCAATTAACATCCGTGAGCTCAACAAATATCGGTCATGTTACAAAGAAAATCTTCAGTAGAACCAAGGAAAGAGAGATCTACTTACTTTCTTCCGAATATCAGGATCAACCATTGGGGGTGTTGCCTTGGTTATGGGAAGATCCTTGACAGAGTTCAAGAAGAATTCCTCCCATGGTGACAATAGGAGTAAACCTTGCCCTTCTTTGCCTTTACGTCCAGTTCTCCCAAGCCGATGTATGTATTGTTCTCTATCTGATGGCAATCCAAGCTGCAGTTGATGGAAAATTTAGCGAAAACAAAGATGGGCAAACATAGCGAAAACAAAGATGGCCAAACATACTTAAAAGTATATATTAGGTTCATATAGGGTCACAATCAAGTAATGAGTCATTCAGGTACGGTCAAGACATATTCAGGATTATTGTCAATGAGTTTGTGAAAGCAAACATATATCAACTTTAATCATTTAGTTTGGGCATCAGTCACAATTAGAGGTGTTCATTCGGGTCATAGGTAACATTTTGGGTCGGTTTAAAATCGGGTTTTGTGTCCACTTTGAATTTTATGTAATTTAAAATTCATTTTGAAGTCGGTTCAAGTCGGGCTCAGTTAGCCATCAATTCTGTTTTGAACACCTCTAGTCACAATTACTGTATCACTATGGCCTATAGTCTCCAATTTTGCCAATTTTTCAAGGTTATAGAAATGCAAGCCTCCTGCCCTTTCAAAACTTCATTCCAGTTTGCAGTACAAGTAGAACTGAAGTGGCTGCGTAAAGTATAAAGAACAACGGATAGTAATATTACCTGTATGACAAGGGTAACATCTGGGTAATCAACTCCACGTGCTGATACATCAGAAGTCACAAGAATAAGGCCCTTGGACTTGCGGAATTCATCTGACACTCTGGTCCGGTAACTCTGCGGTTTCCTAGAGTGGATTTCCCGAACATTTAAGTTAAGCTCGCCAAGAAGATCAGCTACAAGTCTTGTGACCATGGCTGTGGTACAGAATACAAGAACCTGCATAAATACGAATCAATTATCATGACTTCACCTCAAAATCATGAAGCAAACAAAATATATCTCTATAAAGCATATCAAACCAAAATCATGTACAACAATGTCAAACGAGCACCTAAATTGCCAAAATAAAAGCAATGTTGACCAGAACGGTCAACAACATAAAAATTGTTTAGTGCAGTAAATTGATAAATATCCGCACCTTATAGTTCACGTCATCTGAAATATGCTCCTTAAGAATTGTGTATAATAGAGAAAACTGGTTTTCCAAGGGAACAACCAAATGCATCTGCCTGACCTGAAAATTTTATGGATTTCAGGAGTTAGAAAATATATATAGCTGAGTTAAAAGATATCACTTCTTCGCCATTTGGACAACAAAAAAACTAGCATCAAGAGGTATAAGATATCGAAGTAGTTCCAAACACCATAGGTGCTTGCAATAAGTGGCTTTTCATCCGACCATAACTCGCTTTTCTCGATTCACGATTTTCCTAAAAATAGCCCAAAACCGACCATAACTCGCTTTTTTGATTCGCAATTTGCGAGGAGTTTAGTCATGTGACACTGACAGCCATATAAACACCAGAATAGTTTTACCCCATGATACTTTATTTCAATTTTTAATACTCATTTACTAACTAAAATGAAATTAACAAGTTTTTAACTAGTCTATAATTTTTAATGCATGAAAGCTTTTAAATTGACTTGTCTATATTGGACTAAGGACGCACCTTTGCATGTGTCTCCTCGCTACCTTCTTCAACAGTGTTGACATATTCATGGTCTCTTTTTAACGCAATGTGGCTGATTTGGCGGACCTTTAAACAAGAAAACATTCAGATTCTTATCCATCACATCAGAATTTAAGAATTCCCTTCAAATCATTGCACAAGGACATGCAGCATAATACACTGAAAAATAACCAACCTCATCTGGCACAGTCGCAGAAAACAGTAATGTCTGCCGCTGTTTAGGAACGGCAGCAATGATTCTCTCAATATCCTTGCGAAATCCCATGTCTAACAAGTGATCGGCTTCATCAAGTACAAGGACTTTCACACCCATTAGCCGAGTGGCAAATCCTGAAGTATTCTCAAGATGGTCCTTTAATCGCCCAGGTGTAGCTACGAGGATCTGAGAGCAAAGCTAAGTAAACTTTGTGCTCCAATGAACAAATTACAAATACAAAATAATAAAAAGTGCGCAAGATAATACAGTTTCAAAATTCAAGTCTACCCATTAGTAGCTCCACATATACAACATGTTGTCTTAAGCATAACTAACTGCTTGCAAGGTTCGTGTATTTTACCTGACAAGGATTTGCCTGCATGCGCTTTTGCTCAACAGCAAGTCTAGTACCTCCTATCACAACTTGTACACCAATGGAAGGATGATACTTAAGCAATGTCTTAGCCTCTGCAGCAGCTTGACTGGCAAGCTCACGTGTTGGACATATTACTAGAACAAGAATTGGAGGACGCTTTTGATCACGACCAGCAGGAGGTGTTTTTATCACAACTTCAATGGATGGAAGCTGAAATAAAGATTGGCTTATAAAAACAAGGACATCTAGGAAAAACTCGAACAAGGATGTTAAAGAGATCAAACATCAAGGACTCAAGAGTCTTTAATTTGTTTTCACAAGTGCTACAATTATAGTTTTTGATCAAGGCAACAACAATCTTGAAAAGAAAAGAAGTATAAATTACCAAAAATGCTACAGTTTTTCCGGTTCCTGTTTTAGCCTTAGCCATAACATCCTTACCTAAGAGTAAGAAAGAAACCAGTCAGATTCTAAATAATAAACAGGCAGTGATAAAAATTTGAAATGCACGACTAGCACATTTTAGAATCAAATAGACCATAGTCAATTTGAAAATCATGTGAAAGCCCGAGATCAGCTATCAGAATGATAAAAAAAAAGTATATAATAAGTAAAATTTCGGAATCCAAATATCCAATTCAGTTATAATGGCAAGAACCAGTGCACTTACAAGATGTCAAGACACTACCTCTGATATAAATAGGCATCCAATTGATACATTTATTTGGATTTTGATGGAAAAAAGTAGTACACAATGTATTTCTACAAAAGTAGCTCAAGATTTTACACCGACTTAAATCAATACTACATCGCATAAGGAAATGGACTTCAGTTTTGCCAGACCACATTGCATCACTCGCAACATGTCAATGTCAGAATATATGTGTTAAACAGCAACTAATTAGCTTGAACTGTGCCCTTTTCTTTTCCCTAGAAAAGGTAACGGAAGGTGGTAGGTGCAAGGAGGGAAGATAGAAAGAAATCTACACTCATACATACTAAAGATGAAAATGAGCAAAACCCAAAAACAATAAAGACTTGAAGAGCTAAGTAGAAGAGATTTTCACAACTTAAACTGTTTGTAGCCTAATCAACAAAATCAACATAAAACAAATTGCACTTCTTGGAAGCATTACACACAACCATAGTGTAAAAACAAAGCCGCATCGCATTGCATCGGTCACGCTGTAAAACTTTTCAAAATAAACAAACCGATATTCCCCACTTTATAAAGGTGTAAAAAAAATCGTGTTTTAGTCCGTATCATTAGATATCGTATGGTTTTACGGTTTCAACCGATATTTCGGCGTTACAACAACGCATCACTCTCGTTACCGCATCACCGTTCCATTACCGCGATTGCAACCGTTACCACATTTTTACGCTATGCACACAACATTCTGCATTGCATGAATTTACCATCTATAAGTACTTAGAGTTGAGACTGCTCATTTATTACTGAATAAGTAATGAAGTACTCATCAAAAGCACAACTTTTACACATTCACATATTACTAAGTGTGCTTAAAATGTTAATAAAATAACGCTCGTCTTTGGAAAAGCAATCAATAAAACTATGCATCATTAGAAGTTTTACTAATGGCTCTAGAAGTAACCTTTTAATATAACAGGCAGAGTTGCCTCCTGCACCACAGTCATCTTCTCATAGCCTGCATCCCTGATTGCTTTCAATGACAAGGGTGAGACTGTGCATTGATCAAACCTGCAGACAGTGAAAAATTAGGCATTGAATGAATTGAGATTGTAAGAACCACAAACGAAAAATCCAAAACAACTAAACAAAACTGCACATGCCATTTCGCAGCACACCTTGTACAAAACCAACAAATCAAAACTCAGACAGATAGAAGTCTGTACAACCTCGTGAATAAAGACAACTCGTAATATGACTAAAATTTACCAACAAAGTAGCATTCTTCAGAAACCACAAAATTATCCACCCTAAGGAGCCCATAAGAATCCTAATTTCAGCATATACGCTGATAGAAGTTTTATCTATCAATCTATCATAATGCCAAACTGCAAAGATGATATCTATGTAGAATTACTTCACTTCTGGTTTCATCATGGATGCAGGCGCATACCTTACCACTCATATAGAAGGTTTATGTGATAACTAGATAGCATATGAGACGAACACCAAAGGCTATATAAAGAAGAATATCATTTCACAAAGGACAGATTCACCACTATCTAGAAGGCTAAAACCAGAGGTCAATGTTTCACCCTTCATTTACAAATAAAGAACGTCTACTCCTAATCACGACTTCCACATCCTCCATATCCTCTTTGGTACCTTCCTCATCAATCAAATCCAGAAAATTTGTATAACCAACTTAGAATCACCTTGATCTGGCTCTGATCAAATGCTGGTCTCGTACCTTTCCCTTCCCACCTCAATATCAGCACCCACCTCAATTACCTCATTGCACCATCCATCCCACTCCACCTTAACCTACAATTCACTTTCTTGATCTGCTCTCCCCTCTCATTTAGTATTGACTGAATAATAATGTAATCTATGCATACCATGCTAAATTGCAAGAAAAGGTACACATGTAAAATAATCTAATTAATTAATAACCCCTAACAGTCATAACCATGTTACATAAGCAGGAAATTATAGCTGAAAACAAACATAAGATATCATCTAAAAACAAAAGGAAAAAGGAATTTATAAAGGCCAACAAACCTTGTTTCACTAAGGTAAGATTCACCACTATTTGTAGAAGAATTGGTTCCAGAACTAACTTTCTCACCATCATTTGCAAATAAAGAACTTCTACTCCTACCCACAACTTTCCCCAATTCCTCTTCCTCATCCTCATCATCCATATTTTCATCACTATCTTCCTCCCCAATCAAATCAAGAAAACTCGAAACCGACTTCTCCTTCTCATTCCTCATCTCAATCTCGTCCTCCTCCGATTCCGAAACTAATGCCCCTTTTCTCCCATCTACTCGACCTCCATTCCTTCCTCCAAATTCTCTTTCTTTCCCCTTTATACCATCTCTTACCCCAACTTCTCTTTCTCTACCTATCCTCCCTCCTCTACTGCCCTCGCCCCTCACATTCTTATCTCCAAATGCTCTCACCCCGCCTCCTCGACTACCCTCACCACGCCCATTCCTATCACCATATGCTCTCATCCCGCCTCTTCGATTACCCTCGCCCTGGCCACCCCTCGCATCGAATTCTCGCTTCCCATTTCTTACCCTCCTCTCATTCCCTTCATCAGCACCTTCAAATCTTTGTCCAAATCTTGAAGAATCCTTCACATTCCCATAAGAATTACTTGAATTCTGAAAACTCTTCTTACCCATTTGTCTAAATCCCTTGTCCTCCTCATCACTACCACCAAAATCAAAATTACTTTCTCTGCCCCTCTTACCCAACCGACCCTTTTTCTTCATTTTCCCTCTATCATCCTCCCCATCTTCATCTTCAGTAAAAACCCCTGATTTAATTGAACTAGTTCTAAGCCCACTAACCCAATCACTCAAATCATCTTCATCCTCAATTAAACTTTTTGACAAAGGCGCCGCTTTTACACTCTCGGTCCGATTATATCTGGACCCTGAATCGGGTCTGGACCTAAACGGACGAGTAGAGAAGTTGCGAGGAGAAACCCTTAATTTTGCATTTAAACCTAAGTATTTTAATTTGAAGGGGAAAATGCGGCGGAAAGTGGGTAAAGAAGAAGGAGGTTGGCGGATTGAATTGAGAGACATTGGAAAGAAACGGATTACCGGAACAGGTGAGATAATACAGCGTAGTGACTGTAATGGTGTTACAGGCATTAGTAGGAGGATTATTGGTGCGAAAATGGAGGGAATTTTGTGATTTGGGGATGAAATATCTAGTACTCCATGAGCTATGAATATGTAGGGTATTAGAAGGGTTTTTCGGTTTATCTCGTGAATATGTGAACTCAACAACTCGAATTGTTTTTCGGTTTATCCTATGACAAATTGACAGTACAAGCCTCTTTTTTTTTTGAAACTTCACCGTGTTTTTTTTTTTTTTTTTTTTTTTTTTGAAAAATACCTCGAACTATATTAAAGAGAATCATCAGAAATTACAAGATCTCTAATCCAAAGCGGACTAGCATTGGCCCAAACATTATTACAAGTAGTCCTAGAGGCCCATTGGGCTAATCTATGGGCAATGTCATTACATTCTCGATAACAAAAGGAAAAACTACAAGACATGAATCCACCCAAACGGGATTGGATATTCTGGATAATAGTTTGAGCATGAAGACCACGATCACGAGTTCCATTCAAGGCCTCGATTACTAAAGCTGCATCCCCCTCAAACTCAACCTTGGGCCATTGTTGTTGTAAGGCCAAAGAGACAGCCCATTCGGCTGCATATAATTCTGCCATCTCAATTGGGTCGGGCCGCAAAATCGTTTGGGAGGCGGATAAAAGAACACTACCCGACTCATCACGAGCCACAATCCCCATCCCAAAACATCCCCGTTGTTGGTGAAGAGAGGCATCGAAATTGATTTTAATGAACCCCATATTCGGCCTCTTCCATTTGGACGTCACCCGAGCTTTCTTTGATCTACCCGGCATCTCATTCCATTTTTGATACTCATGCAAACTATCTTTGGCCCTTCTAAAACTGAAAATTGGGGACGTCGAAACCATCTCAAAGCAATATTCATTTCTAGCATACCATATATTCCAAAGGAGTATAGCAAGAGTTCCGTTTCGCAAGTGGGCCTATTTTCTAAAATATCAGTGAACCAAACTCTAATTGAAGGAGCTTTATCACTATAGATAGAGGCAGGAGCTAGCTTCCAAAATTGCTTGACCCACGAACAATCTCGAAATGTATGGAGCGACGTTTCGGGTTCATCACATCGTGGGCATCTAGAATTGTTCAAAATACCCTTCTTGAATAAATTCCAATTGTGTGGAATAATCTCCCAAACCGCACGCCATAAAAAAAATTTTGCTTTCGGAGGAATATTTAAAGCCCAGAGTTTCTTCCACATAGGGTCCGGGCCCAAAGAGCTAGAGGCCCACTCCTTCATCGACCAAGCTATCTTGTACGCATCCTTTACCCGAAAAAGCCCCTCATTATTGCCATTCCAAATACGCTCATCCTTCTTGGACGTTGCACTAAGAGGCACCTGCAAAATACGAACAATATCCATGGGTAAGAAAATATTATGAAGCAAATCAAGATTCCAATTCTTTCATATAGGGTCTATGAGACTATGAACTTTCGCATCGCACATAGAGGGGTGAGGGGGAGTGATAATTTTCCCTAACCCATTTCCCCCGAGCCAAGCATCGGTCCAAATATGAACCATCTTCCCATCACCAATTCTCCACCGAACCCCTCTATTAAGCAAAGGTCTAGCACCCAAAATACTCCGCCATACAAAGCTAGGATTCTTTCCAAGACACGCATCCCAAATAGAACTTGCGGGATAATATTTGGCCTTCAACGTACGCGCCAAAAGAGAATTAGGTAAAGAATGCAACCGCCATAACTGTTTAGCCAGGAGAGCATCATTAAAACATTCAAGATCACGAAAACCCATGCCCCCCTCCTCTTTGGGCCGACAAAGATTAAACCATGCCTTCCACGGAATTCCCTTGGTGGAGTGCGAACCCCACCAGAAACTCCGGGTAATACTCTCCACTTCCTTGAAAAAAGAAGAAGGGAGTTTGAAGCAGTTCATAGCGTAATTGGGAATGGAATGAATAACTGATTTAATCAAAACTTCCTTGCCCGCTCTAGACAAAAGCTTCTCTTTCCAACCATGTAATTTTTTCCAAATACGATCCCGAATGCCCATAAAAGAAATCTTTTTAGACCGCTCAAAACTAGTAGGAAGACCTAAGTAGCGATCATGCCTAGGAACCTCTTTAATACCAAGAAAGCTTTGAATTTTATTTCGATATTGTCTACCCAACCCTTAATAAAAGATAATTCACATTTATCAAAATTAATCTTTTGACCGGACAAGATTTCATAATTTTCAAGAATGGATTTAATGGTCGATGCATCTTTAATATTAGCACGCGCAAAAAGTATCGTCCGCAAAGAAAAGGTGCGAACTACTAGGCGACATCCTAGAAATTTTTATTCCCCGCAACACATTATCCTCATGAGCCTTGCGTAAAAGTCTAACAAATCCTTCCGCACAAATTAAAAAAAGATAAGGAGAAAGAGGATCCCCTTGACGCAAGCCGCGTTGGGGAATAATGGGATCAGTGGGTTGTCCATTCACAAGAAAAGAGTAGGACACTGAGGAAACACAAATCATGAATTCATGACCCTATCGACCCAAACCGGCGGGAACCCCATCCTGAGCATGACGGAAGATAAAAAGTCCCACTCGACACGATCATAGGCCTTGCTCATGTCGAGTTTCAAACCCATGTACCCCCGAGTCTTAGCTTTATTATGTTGCATAAAATGGAAGACTTCCGACGAAAGAATGATTTTGTCTGTAATAAGACGACCATTCACAAAGGCACTTTGGCTCTCATCGATAATAGAAGGAAGAATTTTTTTAAGGCGATTAGCGAGCACTTTTGAAATGATCTTATAGGATACATTACAAAGGCTTATGGGCCTTAAATCTTTCATGTTATTCAGATGCCGCACTTTAGGGATGAGAGCCACAAAGGTGTGATTTAAACCCGACGGCATGTGACCACCATTAAGAAAATTCAAGATCAGCGCACAAAGGTCATTTTCAACAAGATGCTAATATTTTTTATAAAACATGGCAGGGAGACCGTCTGGACCCGGGGATTTACACGGATGCATCCCCGCCAAAGCTTGCAAGATTTCCTCCTTAGAGTAAGGACATAAAAGTAAATCAACCATGGAACTCGTAACCACCGACTGGATCATATCCAAGCTGTCACTCTGAATAGGCGGTCGAGAAGACGTAAACAAATCTTTATAAAATTCAACCACCACTTTTTTCATATTATCCAAAGACGTTTGCGGCACCCCATTTTTATCATGAAGCAACTTAAGAGTATTCCGTTTAAGCCTATTTGCAACTTTAGCATGGAAGAAACTGGTATTCTTATCCCCATCCCGAAGAATGAAGGGGCGACACCTTTGCCAAGCTGCCGTCTCTTCACTCCTCCTAAGCTCCCGGAGCTCCTTTTCAACTTCCCGGCACTCCTCTAAAATAATACGACTTTGGGGACCAGTACAAAGCTTCTTTATCCTCCTCTTGAGCCAAGCAATTCTCCATTGTGTATGTTTGAAGGTTTCTTTGTCCTACTTCATAAGGAGCTTCCCACAATGCTCAACTCTACTAGACCAAGAATGCCCTACAACACTAGAAGAATCCCAAAATCCTTTCAAGATGTCATCAAAGGTATCAATTTGGAGCCACTTCGCTTCAAATCTAAAGATCCGCTTATAAAGTAACGTCTTACACTGATTAGGACCCCAAGAATCCCCAAAGAAAACACATAACGGGTAATGGTCCGAGCTATCCCATATAATAGTTTCAACCGAAGCGTCCCTAAACATATCGTGCCAAAGAGGATTAGCAACAGCACGATCTAACTTCTCTTCAATAAAACCCTCTTGCCTACCATTGGACCAACTGAACAAATAACCTTTCATTCTAATATCCCTAAGACTATGATAATCAAGAGAATCCCTAAAGGCTTTCATGGCCAAGAAATCACTAGGATTACCACCCCTTTTTTCATGCGCATATAGAACCTCATTAAAATCCCCCCCGACCATCCAAGCCATATCAGATTCATCACCAAGAGCCTTAAGTAAATCCCACGTGTGAAACTTACTCCCATTCTCAGACCACCCATAAAGACCCGTAAACCTCCAGTGTTCACCCGAGCTTCTACGAATACTGACGTCTATATATCTACTACTCATGGACCGAAGGCTAATATCAACATCTTTCTTCCAAAGCATAGCAAAACCCCCGGAGCGACCCTTTGGGTCCACCCACACACCATTCGGCATCCCAATACGTTTTTGAATTCTTTTGATGTCAACCGCATAACATTTCGTCTCCGACAAAAAAACCAAAGATGGGGAAAACTGTCTCACAAGGTCTGTGAGAGAATCACTGGTCGCGGGATTCCCCAACCCACGACAGTTCCAGCATATGAGAGGATTCATTGGCCACCGAGGGCTCGATTAGTGGAGCCCGCCACATTAGCAATACTCAAATTTTCCTCAATCTCCATGGGAGCGACCCTCTGTCTTTTCAAATCATCCTCAAAGTCAGACAAATATAATAGGTGAGCATCGTGATTTTGACGTTTGACCCCCCCCCCCCCCCCACAATTTCTGACACCACTCCTTCCCTAACAGCATCACCCCTTCGAACCCTTTTCCACTTCTTTCCCTTTGCTTCACTAAGACCACACTAAACAGCCCCCAAACCACTAGCCTGCGAAGCCGCCACTATCTCCTTACCCAATCCAGCCGCACCATCCAAAAGACCATCCCCCTCAAACCCCTTGCAAGAACTACTGTCTACCTCATTGCTAACCAAAGGCCCTTCTTTATCAACTATGGATAAACCAACATTATCAAGAAGCTTCACAACATTTTCCACCTTCTCTTTTAATGGTGAAGAAGGAAGTGGTTTCAAGGTTTGGACCACGAAAAGACTCCTAGCACACCCATTACTACTACTCCCACCTTCATCATCTAAGCCCGTTCTCACCGGACGCCACGGCGAGGCTTTTAAACCACCATTAATATTTCTTACCGGAGATCCCTCACCATGAAACTCATCGCAATCCTTCGTGCCATGTCCTAATTTACCACAGAAAAAACAGAATAACGGGATCCTTTCGTATTTAACCGTCACTTTATTCGAGAATCCCCCTCGCATTTTCAAATTTACGTATTTCTTTAATGGTTTGCGAACATCTATTAGAACCCGGATACGCATTGACTTCTCCAACCCAGAAGAATCTCTCTTATCATGAAACAGAAATTCGCCCACCTTATTGCCAAGAATAACAGTGTGATACCCCAGATTTAGCTTGAAAAGAGATTGATAGACTATTCATATCAACAAGGTGCATCTTCTTTTCTAGGGAGCCCATTTGCTAAGAACTCCACAGTTAAGCGTGCTTGGTGGGGAGCAATTTTAGGATGAGTGACCTCCTGGGAAGTTTTCTCGGTGCGCACGGTGCGCACGAGTGAGGCCAAAGTGCGCTGGAAAGACTTGTGTTGGTCTGTGGGGCTAGTTTACAGTCTCCATGAGTAGTCACCAGTGGTCCGTTGGGCCGGGGTGTTACAAATGGTATCAGAGCAACCCTGCGACCGTGGCTGATTGTGTGTTCAGTGCACCTAGCGGGGGAAAAGATCCTGAAATGATGGTCCAACGAGGACGTTGTATTCTTAAGTGGGGGTGAGTGTGATAACCCAGATTTAGCTTGAAAAGAGATTGATAGACTATTCATATCAACAAGGTGCATCTTCTTTTCTAGGGAGCCCATTTGCTAAGAACTCCACAGTTAAGCGTGCTTGGTGGGGAGCAATTTTAGGATGGGTGACCTCCTGGGAAGTTTTCTGGGTGCGCACGAGTGAGGCCAAAGTGCGCTGGAAAGACTTATGTTGGTCTGTGGGGCTAGTCTACAGTCTCCATGAGTAGTCACCAGTGGTCCGTTGGCCCGAGGTGTTACAAACAGCGTTATTCTCATTCTGCCTCCCTTTGAAGGGGACATCGTAAAATCGAACCCAAACTGGAAGAAAGGAAAGATTCACTTCGGAAAGCTTCTCGAGAGCACTCAGTTCCCCTAAAAGCAGCGCATGATGGTCGAAATGCCAAGGTTGACCCTCCAACACCCTCTTCTTGTCGCGCCAGTGGTGAAATTGGAATTGAAACCGGTTCTTTCCAATATTGCTTATCTCCAACCCATATTTCAGAGCCCAGATACTCTTGATCGTAGTCATAAACGCGTTCGGGTTAATATTCCGTTCTGTCCATATGCGTCCAATGAGCCCAAGTTGCATCTTTTTCTCCTCTTCCTCATCTACGTTGTCTTCCCATTCGACTTCATCCTCTTCATCAGACTGATGGCCCTCTTCTTGGCCCCGGACACCATTCTTTCCTGGATGCCGAAACGCCAAAGAACGCTTCCCATTCTTCAGAGTATTATCTACTACACCCACAGAAGGATTCAAAATTTGAGTCCCAGACTCACCATCCTCCAAAGTCTCCATTGACGACATCAAGAAACGAAAAACCAAATACTACCAATGAATTCTCAAAGAACACCAGAAGAAAGACAAAGAGACAGAAACAAACGAGACAAAGAAACTTCAAAGATTGAAGACAAGAAACTAGCACAAGGCTAGAGACAACCTCCCAAGGAGAACCTAGAGGGAAAAACTAGAGAGAGGAGTATTTAATATTAGGGTATAATTTCCATCACCGTGTTAATTACTTCATCCGTTCCAATATACTTACAACAATTGTTTTTTCAGCCTTTTAATGAGGAGTCTTATTTGACTTATATGTACTTAGATAAATGACTCTCTAAGTAAGAAAATATTAAACCACAGACCGGTGTGTTAATATGGCATCCGTGTTTTCCGGCACGTAGAAATGCGGGAATAGATAGGGGGACCGAGAGAGTCTCATCTTGTAAAAGCTCGAGCATAAAAATTTGTGGAGCGATAGCTCTCATCACGGTTAGAGTTTGAAATATGTTTCTCCTCTAACTAGACCTTTACATATATTAAAATGTCATTATTATGTGTTTTGTGCAAATGAGATTTTGGATTTAATTAAGTAGATTCATATATTCAAAAAAAAAAAAAGTAGATTCATTGGATGAACCTTATAGTTACCGAGTGTAGGTGCCTGCAGCAAAGATATTTATTTACATTCATGTGATGAATGCGAAAAAGTGTTGAAAGTATTCGAGAACTGAAAAATGAGAAACTAGAACCAAGGATTTTAAAATCATGTTTGAAATGTACATATCTTGAGAATATATTATGATTTAACATTGTTGAAGAGTTTGTACTTGGCGTTAGGCGCTGATTTCGATTCAAACGATTGTCATTCGTATCATGAATGGTAGTATTTTGCAGGAAGGTTTAGCTTTAGGTTTTAATTCTGGCCACAACGTTTATTTTCTTTATCAAGAATTTAGTTGCATTTTATTTTACTTATTGGTGACTTTGATGATCATGATATATTTATTCCTTTATTATGGTTTGAGAAAACAATATGTGTTATTCTCTCAATTAACTATTTTAAACTTTTGTTTTCAGATAATTTTAGATTTTAATAAATTTTAGAAGTTTGGAATTTAAGATTTTTGCATTATTTAATGCAAATCTAATTATTAGTGTGATTTATATACGGGGACTGCTGCAGCTGTTATCATAGTTTATCTCTCTTCAAAGGTTTCAACAAACCATTCAAACTCTTTTCAACTTCTACCATTTCTCTTTTATTAATTTCCAAGCTTTCCCTCACTGAATACCCCAAGGAAACACACTAAGCTCTCATTCCAATTGAAAGAAGATCTCTTGGATCCCAACAATGGCTAAAGAAAGTGTAGAAAATGGGTGAAAAGCATAGCAAGAACAAAAGACAGTAAACAACAATCGTTATGAGGTATCTTTGGAACTTCTTCATCAAATAAGGTTTGTTTTTATTAAAATACTCAATAATACACTGATAATGAACCTCACACTCTTGAGAATAAGCTCTAAAGATAGTGATTCTATTCAACCATGGATTTCACCCTTAATCTAATACATAGGAGAAGACAACTTTATTGATTTACACAAATCCTATTTTTTTCTCTTGTATTAATTAGTTTCACTCTCTTCTCATTCTAAACCTAATTTAGCTTTATATATAGTCCCCCTATATATTTAGAATAACCTTAGGACAAGTTAGAACATGATTCCCAAAAAAATGACCCGCAAAATTAAATAACTGAGCTTGTTGTAGCCCGCTCAAACGAGCCACATGGCTACTTTGATGAGCGGCTACTTCAGATTCCTACTGTTTGTTATAGTAGATGAGGTGAAATAACAGCATCAAGGGGATGAAAATGGACAATTAGATGAAATTTGGTTGTCAAAAAACAATAAATATGTTGATAACATGATAAAATGAATTCACATTATTTATTTACATCTTCCTAACTAATTATCAATATTAGATAAACTTATTGGTGAAATTATTAATGCAAAGAAAACCTACAGAGTAACAACACAAAGTGGTTCTTAGACCAAAATATAGCCAGGCCAATAAATTATATGTTGGTGGGGTGAAATACTGTGTTAGATTACTAAAGTTGACCCAAATAAGACCTACAACACAAAACTTCAGAGAATTTTATCTTCTAATGATTAAGTTCTGTGTTGATTAAGTTTTGTGCTGCATTGATTAAATACTGTGAATTTTATCTTCCAATTCAAATGGAGTGCTCAATAAGACCCCATTTGCAATACATTCTTGTTCTTCGTTACATCATCACCATGACACATCGAAGACCCTTTTATATTGCTCACAACATCATGTGTTTGGCTTGAGTGATCAAGCCATTACCTTGTCACTTACTATATTCGGCACTTATACTGACATCATGACCTATTATTTTATAAATATTAGAACACATATTCATATTTTGAGAGTCCATATTTTAATTTTTTTGTTAGTACCTTAAAATATTCAAAACCACTTTCTCTTTCATCATTCCAAATCACATGGAATTAAGCATGTATCCTGGATTAGAAACCAACCTAAAACAAATTAAACTAAGATAATTATCCCTTGATAGAATACATTGAACTAAGACGCACTAATTTATCCTAAGTGAATAATAATATGATTAGGTAGTGATTAATATTAAAAATAGGAGTACTCAATTTTGATTACATTAAATTAAAATGAATGAGAATTAATTAATAGCACTAATATCTAGTTAGAAGTAGTTAATTAACAGACACAAATCAACAAATCAACATAACAAATCTATTGGTTTGTGTTTAAAATAAAAATACTGTTCACTTGTTGGGCTTCAGTTCATGTGTTGTCCAAGTGCATGCATGCCTTTATACCCTTGAACTTCATTATCTGCCATTTAACTAACAGGTGTTCTCTTGAGAGACCGTTTTTTATAAAGACGACTTTCAAAAGTTAAGTCTAAATCTATATTTAGAGTTGTAACAATATATATTTAGAATCGAACTGGGCTTTTGAAAGCCGTCTTTACAAAAGACGGTCTCAAGTAAGAATTTGTGTTTAACCAATAATGATGAGGTTGTCCACCCGTTTTCCATTGTTGGACATGGCCCGTTTTACGATAATTTGGTACATCCTAGCCCATAATTTTAAGAAAATAATATATTTTTTTCGTCCGCCGTAAATAATTTCATCTTTAAATTACTTTTAACTATTTAACATTTGCCTTTAGTTAGCTGTAGATAATCCAATCTTTAATATAATTACTGACAGTATAATCAATTATTACTTATTACTAGTAATATGGTATAACATGGATAAATGTATGACAAAAGTCATATTATTAGAAAATAATACTAAGAAGTTTTAGAGTAAGGGCTTAAAAGCTTGCCCTAGAAGATGATATTCAACCTTAATAAATAGAGTTTATAAAGATCTCAGCAAATATGTTCAAGAATAATCAATGATATCATATCTTTTTTTTTTTTTTTTTGAAGAAATCAATGATATCATATCCTAGAATAAAGGAAACTAGCCTAAAATAAATTGTCCCCTAATTTTTCTTCGTTTTTTGGATGTTTTTCGATTTTTTTTAGTTTTTTTGTTGATGTTCTTCAGATAAGAAAGATAAATTGTCTCCTAATTTTTCTTCATCTTTATTTAGTTTTTTTTTTTAATACTGTAATGTTGATAGATGTTTATAGATGTTGTTTAATGTTCATTTCGAAATTGTCCCCTAATTTTGTTTAATGATCATTTCGACTTTTCTTGTTTGAGTTCAGATCTAGTTTTTTGTTGATGTTCATTTTGTTTGATGTAAACAACCCATTTTTTTTTCTGTAATGATTGATTCACCTTCAAGGAAGAAGAAGACGAAAAGAAAAAATATAAAAAAAAATGGAAGCAAAGGTTGCGATTCTTTATGACCGTAGCAAATAAGTAAATTTTGGTTTTTAAAATTGGACTATAGGCTGCGGTTTTTAGGACCGCAGCCAATAAAAAAATCTCATTTGCTGCTATAACAAGGGCTGCGAGCTAAAACCGCAGCCTATACTGGTAAAAAAAACCGCAGTTAATGTCGTTTTTTCCACTAGTGTCGCCATGCGCTAGTCCATTGTCCACCATTCTTGGCCATTTGTCTTGGATATTGTAATTTTATCTTTATAATTTATCTCTAATTCAATTAATTTAGTATTTCATTACTTAAAAATTAAAATTTGTTCTTTTAATGGTTATACTTATTTTAGCGTTTAGCAATTGTAAATTTGTTTAGCCTTTGATTTAGGGTTTCTGGATTGATGATGATTGTTGTATGGATTTGAAAACTTTATTTGTGTTAATTTATTTAGCCATGAATTTAGGGTTTCTGGTTTGTTCTTTTTATGAATGTTTTGGCTTTTAGTTTTGTCTTATACTCTTATGTACATTTCTAGTGAATTAGAGTAATATACTTTTTGTGTTGGTGTTTGTTGAACATTTCTGATTGATTTAGGGTTTTTGGGTTTGTGGACATTGGTTTGTTTGGTTTGAATCTTGAATTAGAGTAAATGTATAAATTTGGTTTATTTGATGTGGAATTGTGAATAATATATTATATTATATTATATTGTTATTTTACAGAAATTTGGTCACTTTTTTGGAGTATGATTTGCTTAGAGATGTTAGTCTTGATGCAATTGTGCAACGATATCAAAATATTAGAACTCGAAGAGAACAATTGTAGTTTTATAGTATTTTGTTATCTTGTATTTCACTATGCTAGACTTTTAATTTCATTATAATTTGTAACTTGTAATTTGGAGCAATGAAATATTTTTGAAATGCTCATTATATAAACAAATTTGTCGGCTGTAATTTATTTCAACACGTTGGTGAATAAAAATGGTGCTACCCATGTTTTTGATTCCTGGATCTATGGTTGGGTCAATCTTTTGTAGCTGGAAATCAAAAAAACAATCTAGCATTTCCAGATCAAGCTCTGAAGCTGAGTATAGGGCTATGGCCTCAGCCTATGCAGAAATTACTTGGCTTATTAGTTTACTCAATGATTTTGGTATCACCAACCTCCAACCTGTTACCTTATATTGTGATAATCAATCAGCAATGCATATCGCCAACAACTTTATCTTTCATAAGCGTACTAAACATAGACATCGATTGTCACTTTACCAGGGACATGGTTCTTGACGGGTTCATTGAGTTATCTTATCTTCCAATAACACAGCTTCAATTGTTTTGCATCCTCGCCAAAGCCCTTCCTTCACGACACTTCAGGTTACTTCTTTCCAAACTAGTGGTCTCCTCTATACCACCTAGTTTGAGAAGGGGATGGGGTTTATTAGAGATCGTGTGATAGACAACAAGCCAAGTCAGCAATTCGTGAGCAGTGAGGATCATGCGTGTCACATTAAGCCAGCTCATCAAACCACATTAAGAATTCACGCATCAAATAAAAAGCAATACAAAGTAAGATAGTTTGTTGTGTCTTGTAACTAACTTTTGTTTTCATTACAAAATGTGTTTATTTTGAATTGATTACATAATGTGTTTAGTTTTTGTTTTCATTTCCTACATATATCTTGTAATATACCTCTTTGCAGTTTAACCAATTCATTAATAAAAGTGTTAAAAGATTGAATTGTGTTTTCTTTGTTCTTTGTTGAGTTTCTACACCTAAATTTGCAATTAATTCAAAACCGTTGGAAGTACTAATTTTTAGACATCTCAATTTCATGATCATTATCATTCTTGATAATCAGAATTCGACAATAGTCGATTCCAAAATACAATAAAAAGGCAACAATTTCCAAACACAAACTTATGCATACTCTACAATACAAAAATCCTTCATCATTAACTAACAGTTACCCCTATACTAGTACACTTTACAAGACGACTCAAGTGATCTTACCTCACTGGTCATCATTTCTTCTGCATCGTTACTTCTACCAAACTAACAAATTATGAAAACCACAAAGAAGATAAAACTTTCATCTCTTTTTCTCTCTTTAAAAAAAAGAAATGTCCTTACTCACTACTATATGCCTTCTCGTAATTTTAAATCATTACTCCATATTTTGGGGAGAAATGCAGATTATGGTTTTACCGCTACTTTTGACGAACAAACAACCAAAAAGAAGAGTTTACAGAGGTAGTGGACTAATCATTTAAGCAGCCTTTTGTTTTTCTTCATATTTCTTATGACATTTGAACTGACTTCTCATGTGATGGATCACTGCTACATCTCGACAATGATGAACGTCCTGAAAATTTCATCACCAATTCAAATTAGTGTCATTAAACGACAAAATTAATGATTTCAGAACAAAATTTGAAATTATTTTTATGAGTTTAAGTCTCACCGTTACAGGAAGTGAGAGAACGCTTGCAATGTAAAATCGCTCCTTCGATTCCGTCACTAGGATGGTCGTTTCTAACCGGGAAAGTTGCCGGAGAAGGTACTCCTATCATCGCTGACGCTGATTTGCTTTTACCTAGTTGTTTACATTTTATCTTAAATCGACTTGATTGCTTTTCCTCTTTCTTCGGAAACGATATCGATGATGCGCTACTCGGAGAAGACATAAATTTTTCGCCGTCTGTGTTGTTTTTGGACGATTTTGGCTTTATCCTATGCAAGTACTTCTGAATCGTTTCCTTTGAGAATCGTTTCGACGATTCCATGTAATCCTCCGAGTTTTGTTTTTCTATGATTGGACTAGTTGAAACGCTTGAGCTATTGCTACGACTTCGAGCAAGTTTCGGAACAATTGATCCATCTTCAATTCGAAATTTCACATTAAAAAAACTTGAACTATTCCGTTTTGGAGAATAACTAGACGAAACGCTTTCAATGTCAGAAACCTCCTCCTCCACACATTTCGATTTCTTATTAAATCTACTAAACATAAACACTCGCAGCTTCGGTGAAGCAGAGCGAATAACAGAGGTAGGCGATTGAGGTTTTGATTTAAGTTTTAGTTCAGATTCTTTCTTTTCTGATGAATTTTCAAAGCAAGGAGAATCCTGGCAGAATTTGAAGTCGTAAGCGAACGGTGATGTAAGTTCTAACTCGAAGAAGGATTCTTCATCGTCTTCAGTTTCTTCGGTTTCTTCGGTGAAGTTGTCGGAAATGGTGGAATCAGTGATGGTAGTTACTGATTCATCGTCACTATCAGTAATGGCGGCCCCTGTAGCTACTTTTGATGTAGCAGTATATGATTTCCAGAACTTGAGCATTGTTAATGCCTTCATTATTTTTGGAGTAAGAAGTTAAGAACTGAGAAGAAGGAGATGAGAGAGAATGGAGAAGAGAGAATCGAATAAAGAGAGGTGGTATTTTGATTAGCTTTTAGGAATGGGGTATTTATAGAGGGAAAAATAATATTTTATTCCCTTATTTTAATTATTATTTTCCCTACCTCAGGATTTTAGAAAACCCTGGTTGGTGTACTTAAACACCAAAGATTTTTATTTAATTGATATTTGTAAGTTTAATGGAATAATTTAAATTTAATTAATGCTATGTTGAGGATGAGGATTTCATTTGAAAATATAGATTTTCTTTCAATTTAGTGTTTAAAAAAAAAATTTTAATTTGAATTTGGGATTGTTATAAAAATGGTTAACGATGACGATTTGAGAATAGCCTCCCAAACTTTGTGATTCTCGAATTCTACAGTAATAATTTTATAATTGAAATCTATAATTTGAAAATAAAATGTTTGTTCCCAAACGCAACCTAGATTGATTTTTTGTTTAACTTGTACGCATGTTGAAGTATTAATTTTGTTTTGCAAAACACATCGATAACATCTAAAATTAATTTTCAAAAGAAGGCACGTCCAATTTTCAAAAAGAGACTGATTTTACAAACAAAGAATGGAGGAAGGAAAATGGGTGGCCATGAAGAAAAAATGTGTGTGAGCACTATATTGAACTTACCATTGCACTTGAAATCTAGTATAACCACTTGAAAGAGACAAATTACAGTGAGTTGTTAGAGAAGCTTCAAGCGGTGTATGCTTTGAAGTCTATCACAAACAAACATCGCTTGAGTTAAGAGTTATATCAGCTGATGAAGGAGATTGATACACGTACATAAGATCACATCAACACATTCAACCAAATTGTGTATCAATTGTTGAATGCGGATGAGAAACTTTTGTATGAGGTGAAAGCCCTACTTCATTTAGCCTCTCTTCCTAAGGACTATAGAAATATAGTTCAAACATTGCTCATTGGAAAGGAGTCTATTACTCTTGATTAAGCATTGGCGGCGTTGAGAGAGAATGATAGATTAGTGGTGATATATGAAGGGGAAGAGATGAAGAGTGGTGGAGAGAACTTATAAGGGGAGGGTTCTAATAGAGAAAGAGACAAAACGAAGGGTCACCAAAGAAAGAATAACTCTATAAGGAGAAGTGATCTAAGTAAATTGACTCTATAGGGAGAGATGGTCTTAGTAATGATGTTATTATTATAACAAAATAATGTGCAAGAAGATGAAGGAAGACCTCAATAGGATAAGGAGCTTGAGCGATGATGGTAGGAAAGAAGGTGTGAGTAGCGGATATACCGCTTTAGCTTAAGCTTTATTGATGATGATAACTATGATTGGGCTCTTCTTATAATAGGGGAATGATTCATGGTAGAAATGAGTGATTGACTATGGTTGGTCATTCCACATTTGTTGTGAGAAGGAAAATTTTTCTAAGCTTATTTTGTGTGATGAAAGCATTATCACTTTGCCAAATGATGACTAGAGGATGAAGGTGGAAGGTAGTAGACAGATTGTTGTTGAGATACATGATGGTGTCAATTAGAGAAATCTAGAAGATGTGAGATATGTTCCTAAGTGTGAGAGGAAACTCATTTTACTTGGTAGATTGGAAGCTAAAGGATGTTCTATCAAAGCTAGTGCTGGGACTTTGAAGGTCATTAGAGGGAGCATGAAGCTCATGAGAGGAAGAAGGATTGAGAACAACTTGTACATGCTACAAGTTAGTGGTGGTTGCCTGGGCCACAAAGTTGATGACACTTGTAAGTAGGATGTGATGGGTTCAGGACCTTGTTTGACCTGCCGTAGACCCACCCCTTTTTTAAGGGTTTGGATCTTATTTTTAAGACCATCAAATTCGTGTCGGATTTAAATCTAAAAAAATAATTTACGGGTCTGGGTTCAGGTTAAGAGTCAAGACTCTCTAACCCAGACCCAGACTTGACCTCTAGACACGGACCCTAGACTTGCCCTTTAAAATCCAATCGAGATGTGGACCCGAATAATGGGTAACACCAGTATTATTCTACGGTTCCATTAATTTAGTTTATTTCTTCATATTTTTCCATTTCCATGTTGTATTTTTTTGCTTCAATACATTTGGTGTTCCAGGACTCTTGTTCAACGAATATAATGACTCACACAGATTGGCTTTTTTTGTTTGGATGTTCGCGTCATATATACAACATAGTTAGACCTGGGAAAATTTGATCCGACCCGAAAATGGACCCGGGACCCGACCCGCAAAAACCCGAACCCGACCGATCCGAAAGAGACTTAACCCGAAACATGACCGACCTGATAATTACCCGACCTAAAATGACCCGACCGGCAACCGACCCGACCGACCCGTTTTGACAGGTCTAATGTCAATTTTTAAAGTAATCTCAATGTTAGAATTCATTTCAAATAAAATTTTTGTTTTCAACTTATCTAAACATATTGACTATATCATTTTAACCTTAAAACTCATTAATAATCTTAAAAAATACGCAATTAACATCTTTTTATCCATCTTAATTATTATTGTTTAAAAAAAGGACGTTATAATCATCTTAATTGAATACATATATCTTGTTAAATCAGTCAAATGAGTTTTTTGTTCTTCTACATTTCAGTAAGCAAATCGATATAATTTATAAGAACGTTTTGCACATTTAAATCAGTCAAATGAGTTTTGCAAATCGATATATCTTGTTAAATCAGTCAAAGGACGTTTTGCACTATACATAGAGATTTAAAGTTTAGACAACGAGCATCGTTATTAGTGATTTCTTATAACTTGAATTCAATCACATATAAGGCTTTAATACCGTGTTAATTGATATGTGGATTAATGTCATAGGGATGAGAAATAGTTTTTTTATTAAAAAAGCTTCATAAATAATAAAATATGAGAAAATCATTTTTTTAAATTTCATAAGTCATAACCCGTTGGGTCAACCCGACCAACCCGGAACCGAGAGTGACCCGATCCGAAAATGACCCGATCCGAGAATGACCCGACCCGAAAATGACCCGACCGAAAGTGACCCGACCCGTAACCCGACCGACCGACCGTTTTCCCAGGTCTAAACATAGTCATATAATCCAATTGTTCATATAATGTTTGTAATAGAATTTGAGTGTAAATGAATGACATTGTGGTTGTTAAATTAGTATTAAATATTTGTAAAATACGCTAATAAAATGACTCACAAAAAGCTCAAATTTGACAAATTAAAGAGACTCTTTTTTAGACCGATATAAGGATTCATTAAGGACCTTTGATGAGTCTTAGGGTTCGGATCTGGTCTGGGTCCATTAAAAATGAATCTAACAATTGATTATTTTTAGCAAAGTATGTATTATTAGGGGATATTGTATAAAATAAACCAATCTTACTCAATTCTCTGAAAATAAATCCAACAATTGATTATTTTTAGCTAATAAACCAAACTATTTTGATTATTTTTCAATAAAACCACTTATTCGGTATAATTGTTGCAGATAAATCTAACAATTACTTATTCATAATTACTTGACCACAAAGAAGCTTAGAAGAATATGTGAGTTTATTTCAATCTTACTTATTCATAAACAATATGTGAGTTTATTTTTAGTATATATATATATATTTGATAGGTGACTTTATTTAAAAATAGACAATAGATGGGTTTATTTCAACGGATGAAACACAAAATGATTTATTATTGATAATTTTCCCTTATTCTTATGTATATTTCAACAACAAAAAATTGTTTGTTAAAAGCTTTCAGGCCAGCAAAAAACTATATTTTTATTAAAAACCAAAAAGCTAGTATGTGTAGCTTTTCATTAGTTAATTTTCGGCTTCTAATCTACTTTTTAAAACAAATAAACAACCAACAACCAAAAACTAATAATACATACTAGACATCTGTATTAAAATTGAGTAATCAACTAGCATAACATCTTGCTAATCAACCAAAACTTCCATCTAACCAAACCATAGGAAACATTAATTAATCATTTGGTGCTTAAACTCAACTTAAAATCCATTTTTTTAGCTCACTTATTTTTTTGTGCTTTTCAACCAACCCAAAAAAAACCAATAAGTAAACCAAAACTGATTTACCAAAAGTAAAGTAAAACTAATTTACCAAACGCTATTGTATACAAGCGGGCTAGCTTAAGTGATGAGCAACAACTGGGGGTGCTTTGTGATAAAGTTCCCTAGGAGATCAAAAGGTATGCAATTAGGCCAGCGTTGTTGTATGAGACTAAATGTTGGCCCGTAAAGAAGGTTTTCGAACAGAGGATAGAAGTAACAGAAAATGTGTATGCTGAGATGGATGTGCGGTTATACTATAATGGATAGGATAAGAAAACATGAGTTTGGGGAGAAGTTACGGGTTGCACCTTTCTCCGCAAAGATGCAGGAAAACAGGTTGAGATGGTTTGGGTATGTGTAGAGAAAGACACATGATGCCCTAGTAAGAAGAATCAAATGCCTCATAGGTGAGGGCAAGAGAAATCGAGGACGACCTAGAAGAACGTGATCATGAACTTCACCTCTCCAAGGACCTGACCAGAGATAGGCCAGTTGGCGACGCCTTATCCACGTCTTAGATTACTAAACCCGCCCTTTTTACCCATTGTTTGTTATTGTTCTTTACCTTTATTTATCGCTCTTTACCTCCTTCTTTACTTTTATCTTTATTTTAAGTTATTTGTACATATTTTATTTATTGGGAAATTCCACGTGGTAACCCTGAGGTTTTGAGTTTTCCACGTGGTAACGAAAACTTTTAAAAAATCCACATGGTAACCATGAGGTTTACCAAATCGTTCCACCGTGACCTTTTTTTGCACATAAAACGTTAGAAAAACGTTAGCAAACGTTAATTTCGAACGTTAAGGCTGTTGTACGACTATTTATGCAACTCACCATTTAAATGCCATTAGTTTCAACCTTTTCCCCCAAAATATACACCTTGAATCTACCCTTTTTGGATTTGGGGGAAAAATATGATTTGGAAGAAAGAGGGTAGAGTTAGGGTTTATGTTTTGGAGAAAAAGATTGAAACTGGTGACATTTGAAATAGTGAGTCGCATATATAGACATAAATCAACCTTAAAGCTTCGAAATTAACATCTGTTAACGTTTTTATGTGTAAAAAGCTCACGGTAGAACAATTATATAAACCTCAGGGCTACCGCGTAGATTTTTTTTAAGTTTTTGGTTACCACGTGGAAAACCCAAAACCTCAGGGTTACCACGTTGAATTTCCCTTATTTATTCCTTTTGCAAATGCAGATTTCTCTCTCTTTGAAGACTTTCTCGAGCCTAGGGACTCTTTGACCGCACTCTCCTCAATGGGTATGAGCTTTTGTCGTTCTTCCCTCCCCAGACCCAATCATAGTTTTCTATGAGCGAGATACACTAGGTACGGTATGATGATGATGATGATATTGTCATTGTTTAATATTTGTTAAACTGAACTTATTTTAATTATCTTTCTTGTTTGAAATATTCATGTTTATCAACTTAAACTTACCGTTATAAAATAATAAAATGTATGTGGGGAAGAAAACAGTTCTTGACTGATATTATCGCTTATTCTCACATTTATAACTAGATTACATCATGGCCGCCTGAGATTTTAGGGGCTTAAGGCAAAAATTATATTATAGGCTTAATTATATATAAAATATATAATAATTGAAAATTTATAATATCGTAAAAAATATTACACACCAATATGTCTTCAGTAGACAATCAATAAAGAATAAGAAGTATATAATATTTTAGGTACGATGGTTTATAAATTCACTAGTAATCAATTAAATATGAATATTGTGCTACTAAACTCGAATAGGACTAGGAAAAAATCCATAAAAGAACTCTACTTATCATGTGTTTAGCACCTACAAATTTAATTTTTCTCTAATCAAAAATAAATAAAATAGATTAAAAAAACAAAAGTAATGCATTACAAACAAAAATATAACAAGTAATTCAAAAATAAAAAAAAAATTTAGGGGATTAATCATAGAATAAGTAAAGGCAATAAAAAAATTAGAAGTTTTATTACTAATTGTCGGGAATAACCCGTACTTTTAACGTTTTCCTATGAATAACCCCTACTTTTGATTATTTATAAATAATCCGAACTTTACACTCAGTTTGCTCACAGCACCCCCTCGTCATTTTTGATCGGCTGTAGCAAGTAAGACCTGCGAAATGACTTGTTTCCCCTTTATTTGAGTTGTTGCTTGCTGTCAACATTCATCATCTTCAACATCTCACATTCCTCCATTGTTAAACCCTAAACTTAAAGAGAGAAACTTCAAGATTATTTTTCCAAGTTAATTGCACAATAATGACACAATGAAATTGCACAGTAATTGAAATTGCACAGTAATCCACAATGAATCACCATAGTCAATGGTCATACTTCAATGAAGATAAACATTTTTCGCACAGTAATTTCACCATTAAAATTGCAATTGCACAATGAATCACCGTTTTTCGCACAGTAATTTCCCACAATTCACCATTGAAATTGCAGATTTTTCGCACAGTACATGATCGCACAGTAAGTTCGCAAATTTCATCAACTTTTTTTGCACAGTTTTTCGCAAAAATTATCGAAATAAATTGCAAAAAAAACTCCAGGAGAATAGAATCTTACCATTTTAATAAAGAAGAGTACACACAATCGATTGAAGATAGCCCTGCGAAGATTTGTCTTTGATTTGCAAAATTTGGGATATTCTCATTAACCCTAGAAATGATTGGGGATTTTGTTTGTGGAAGTGTCATTTAGAAATAAAGAAGGAGAAGGATGTATGAGATTAGTGGTAGGCAACCTTGTATAGTCGGTTTCTAAGAGTTGGGGGTGCTGTGAGCAAACTGAAGTGTAAAGTTCGGTTTATTTATGAATAATCAAAAGTAGCCAAGTAGGGGTTATTCACAGGAAAATGTTAAAAGTACGGGTTAGAAGGTGTTCTCTTCAACTTATTTTTTTGACTTATTACTTATTCTTATTGGAATCAGATCAGATCAGACCAGATCAGATCAGATCAGAACTATTCAGATCAGATCAGAAAGTTTCAGATCAGACCAGACCAGACCAGACCAGACCAGATCAGATCAGATCAGATCAGATCAGATCAGACCAGATCAGATCAGACCATACCATTATTATTATTATTATTATTATTATTATTATTGATATTAATATTATTATTAATAATATTATTAATATTATTATTATTATTAATATTATTATTAATATTAATATTGTTATTATAATATTATTATATTATTATTATTATTATTTGAATTTATTATTATTATTACTTATTACTTATTATTATAACTAATATTAATTAATTAATTACTTAATTAATAAAATAATTAATAAATAAATATATAAATAATAATTTTAATAATATAAATATTGTAATAATATTATTATGTTAATTTATTTATTAATTAATAATATTTTTTTTTGAGAATAATTAATAATATTTTAATTAATTAATTAATTAGATAATAATAATATAAATGACTATTTAATAATTATAATAATGTTATGACATTATTATTAATTTATTTTTAATTAATTAATTAAATAATATTAGTATTTATTAATTAAATTCTTAATTTGATACTAATAGTAGTAATAATAAAATAATATAATAATAATAATATAATAATATAATAATAATAATAATAATAATAATATAATAATAATAATATCATAATAATAATAATAATAATAATAAAAGTAATAATAATGACAATAATAATAATACAAAAATAAAAGTAATGAAAATAATAATAATAATAATAATAATAATAATAATAATAATAATAATATTAATAATAATAATAATAAATAATAATATAATAATATAATAGTAATAATAATAATAATAATACTAATAATAATAATAATCTAATAATAATAACTTTATGAAATCAGATCAGATCAGACCAAATCAGATCAGACCAGATCAGATCAGATCAGACCAGACCAGATCAGACCAGACCAGATCAGAAAGATTCAGATCAGATCAGACTGAATCAGACCAGATCAGACCAGATCAGATCAGATCAGATCAGACCTTAGTAAATTCAGACCTTGTCCAATCAGATCAGACGAAGAGAACAGGCCCTTATTCCCGATAATTTTTCCAAAGTTTTATTACTAATTAAAGTTTAAAAATTGTGATATATGTAATCTGCTTTTTATTTAAAATCGTGCATTGATATTTTAATAATAATAAACAAAAAAACAATTATCATTAAGGAAAAATTACATTGAATAATCCAACATATTTGTGATTTTCCTACGATAATCCCACCTATTGATTAACCATGAATAATCCCAACTTTAAGGGGTATTTGTCTAGAATAAACTTGGGTATTCCGGTGACCTGCTATTGTAGGCAATTAACCAAAAATGTTTTACAATTAGAGAAAAATTTTGAAATATTACATAAAATCTTTTTAATAGTAAAAAAAAATCATAAATTTTTTAAATGTTTTTTTGAATATTTTTTGACATTTTATTTTCATTTATCTTTTTTTAAAAAAAACTTGCTACAACAAGTCATCCGGTTATCGAGTTTACTTTAGGAAAACACTCCTCAAAATTGAGATTATTCATGGTTGATCAATAGGTAGGATTATTGTAGGAAAATCAGAATAGGTTGGATTATTCTAAGTAATTTTTCCCATCATTAACAACCCTTTGACTTAATGATTAAGTGTTCAATATAATTACAGACGGTATTAATTTCGATTCAATAGACAATTTTTGTCTAAATTTTTTGTGGACATTGAGAATAAACCCTTCTTACCTTACACAGGGCCGACTCTAAATTAGATATTACCTTCAAAATTGAATTGAAGATAATGTTATTAGGCCGTGACAATATATTCGTCACATATTCTCACCATGGCCTACCCGTGTGGACAGGCGACACCCGTGGACTCGGGCCCAC
>JAAKBH010000223.1:35000-91672 GCA_019776075.1 Amaranthus palmeri | reverse complement strand
AATAGTTGTATATATTACATAAATTGTTTAATTTGTGCCATACTTTGCATTGTGCGTAGATGATTGTGAAAATTTAGTTATAGATTTAACATAAATATTTATGTAAAATTTTAAAAAAAAAATTATTTATTGTGATAAAAAATATAAGTGACTTGCATAATGGTAGTCACAACCTAAATCATATTAGACTTATGCATTGTATTTAAGTAACCAATTTCATTAGTATAAATAAAAAAATCCTCATAAAAGTATATTATCTTTTAACCAACTTAAAATATCCAATACACTTAAATAATACTCATTTAAAAAATAAAATTGATAAGATTTTATAAATAATTGAAAAAATGAAACAAAATATATAGATATCTAATATATATTAAATGATGTGACCTAAAAAGTATACATCAACATGGATAACATTATAGTCATACTAAGAAATTAATTAAGTCAAAAATATTAATAAGTGATGATGTCATCATTGAGTTTTGGAGGAAAATTTTTTATTGAGGTTTTGACACGTAAGCAATATTAATTAGTGATGATGTCAGCGTGTTTTGTTTTAGTAATAGTTATAGATTAAAAATTATAAAAACTTAATATTATAAAAATATGTTATCAGACAATTCAAAGAAGATCCCACTTAACTAATTTTTCGCTTACACATTAGCCGCAGTATATAAATAAGCTTAAACGATGAATAGTACCCATAATCGAAATGTAGAAGTATTTCAGAATGGATGAAGTAATATATAAGTAGAGCAATAATTTGTTTTCACTTCTTTTAAGTAATTAGTATGGCCTTATGGGATAAAGTAATAAAATGGAAATAAATGAGGTATTTTGGTTTGTAGGTGAATTAAGATTTTGCTATAAATTATTGTTGCATCTAAGTCTTAAATTTTATATTTCAGTGAGCCGCTGAGTTCAGTAGAATATAATTATGTTTCGACAGGCTTCAAAGAGAAGTGATAACTCCAAACATTATGAAACTCTTAGTGTCTCAAAAACAGCCAGTCAAGATGAACTCAAGAAGGCTTACAAACAAAGGTGGAGATGCAGAAAAGGTAGAGTTCCGATTTAAGATCTTGAGGGAGTGTATCAGGGCCCGCCACAGGTTTTTAGGGGCCAAAAGCGAAAGATTATTTATGGGCCCCTAAACTATTGTATTCATAGAAAAGTTTAAATCTTAGCACTAATTGAAAACTAAAATTTATGGAGGTCCCTTGGCCAGAGGGGTCTTTGAGGGTGTGCGAGGTGATCGACCGCACAGGGCCCCTCTTTTTCCCGTATATGTAAAAGTTAATCAAAAAAAGAAATATGTTTAATTTATTAATAAAATATATTATATTTACTATAAATAAGACACATAACAAAATTTAGCACAGGACCCCCAAATTTTCCTAGACGGCTCTGCCCTTGGCGTAGGTATGTCTTACCCTTGCTTAGGGCCGGCCCTTAGTACTAATGTATTTGGTTAGTTCAAAGAATTGGCTCATGCTTATGAAGTTCTTAGGGACCCACAGAAGAGAAAGATTTATGATCAGTACTGAGAAGATGCTCTTAAAGAGGGAATGGGAGGAGGTAATTTTTAATATACGTGTTTCTTGTTTATTTAATCTTCTACATTCTTTATCGCTTTACTTTGACCTCTTCAACTTACGGGATTTGGGTTTAGGTACCATCTTGAGTCTTGTGGCATTTTGCTATTTTGATATTTTGGCTTAGTTTTTCCTTTTGAAACTAAGTCGTTGATTTTCTTTCTTTCTATATTTATGTTTATGATATCTACATTGATTATTATGATAGGTCCTACCAGTTCCAGAGCTAGGACGCAAAGGCATGGTGAAGAACTGAAGATATCGTAAAAATTGTGAAGGTTTCCTTGGAGGAGTTGTATAATGGGGCCACCAAGAAAATATCGGTTTCCAGAAATATTATTTGTCCAAGATGTAAAGGGTATACCTCTAACCGGTTCCTTAAAACTACAATATTGCAATATTAAATTTAGTGGCATTGAAAAAAGCCACTAATTCATATTTTTAATGTAATAATTATTGTTAACTTTAACTTTATTTGGTCTTTAAGTGACATATGTAATTGTTACTGAAAACTATAGTGACATTTGTGAGAAATATCACTAGATCCTATGTCGCAAAAAGAGTTTAACAAATGCCACTAAATCCTCTATATATACTATTAGAAATTTAAAATAGGGACATTAAAATTAAATGTCGCTAAATATATCCCAATAAAAGCAAATTATGTTGTAGTGTAAGTATCTGCTTAAAATTTTAGTTATATTTTGATTCTTGAGATGGATATGAAGTGTTGATGCAAAATCACACCTGGAGTCATTCATTGTTATTTTCTTATATGGATATTGTAGGAAAGGATCAAAGAGTGGGAAATCTAGTTCTTGTCACGGCTGTAAAGGTGCGGGAATAAAGGTTCTTATGAGGCGAATTGGCCCAACTGTTCAGCGCATTCATCATATATGTCTAGATTGTAATAGCTCAGGTATCCACCTAAACCCTTCAGCTTAAATATAAGCCTACATTTGGATTTGACATCACGACCATCTTTGTCTAGTATGTTTTGGCCTTTGCCAGAATTGAATATTTTTTTGTTCCATACTTTTTATAATGGGTTGAAAACGATGACGTATTAGCGATCGAACGACGAATTTCAACCACTAACACCACCAAGACCGAAATATGTGAAGTCTTGTGAAACAAATTACGCAAACTATAAATTCAATGTTTGTAAGAGACAAAAATGCAATAATAAACGACACAAAATATTTACGAGGTTCACCAAATTTTGGCTACGTCCTCCGGTGTACTATCTCTTATATTATTATAATTTGAGAAATTACAATTAGAAAAGAGATGAGGCTAAGTGTTTAGCTTAAGGTATTTTTGTGGGATTATTTGTGGATATCTCTAATGAGCTTTACAAACTCACTATTTATAAGATTTAATTAGTACTCTTAATAAATGTACAAACTTAGTGCTTGGAATTAAATATAATTGAGAGCTTTGAAACAGCTTCTAAGTAGAGCTGTTCATGGGCGGGCGGGCGCGGGTAGCGGGGCGGGTAGTTACTACAAAATCTACCCGCGGGCAGAAAAATTCAAATGCCCGCCCGCGATTGCGGGCATATTTTTTTGTCGCTACCCGCCCATTTTTAAAGCGGGCGGGTGCCGCGGGCGCCGCGGGTATTTTCTCATAAATACCAAAAATACAATACAAAATATAAAATTAAGTTTTAATAATAATTAAAATACAATACATAGTCCAAAATACTACAAATACATAAAACGTCTCAAAATAATCAAATTACATATATATTAAAATACTTAAAAGTCTCAAAATAATCAAATTACATATATATTAAAATACTTAATATCAATATATTACTTTTCATAAAAAAAATATTAATATATTAAAATAAGCGGGCGGGCGGGTATACCCGCGGGTATTTTTTTATTGTCGCTACCCGCCCATTTATCTAATACCCGCCCAAACTTTAAATTTTTTTTAAAATGCTACCCGCACCCGCCCGTTTTTCGAGCCGGGCGGGCCGGGCCTGGCGGGTAGCCCGCCCATGAACAGCTCTACTTCTAAGGACTATTGGAATGCCATGAAAAGAATCCAAAGTGCAGCAAGGGCTGCTGCTCGTTCGAGGCACTGGTGTGCTCGTTCGAGCAGCTCACAGGCTCGAGCTTCTGACCTTCTTCACACAACGTGCTCGTTCGAGCATCCTCCCACTCGTTCGAGCACTTTCTTCACAAGCTACTGTTTTGTTCAAGGCAGCATCACTTCCTTCTTCGAGTACCATGAGGAGAATCAAACCATTTGTCTTCTAAACTCCTCATTAAAGCATCATTCATCATGTCCTTATTCTTGAGTTTAAGTCCATTTTAACTCCTACATTTATACTCCCTCCGTCCCATTATTGTTGTCCACTTTGTTATGGGCACGCAAAATAAGGAAAAATGGTAGTGCGGTATTTTAAGTGATTATAATAATTGAAAAAGGCGGTAGTGGGATATTTTAAATGAATATAATAATTGAAAAGGTGGCAGTGGGGTATTTTAAGTGAATATAATAATTGAAAAGGTGGTAGGTGGGGTATTATTAAATAGTATAAGTTGGGGTAGTTGAGGGTATTTAGGTAAAAAGTTTTGCCAAAAAAGGAAAGTGGACAATTAGAGTGGGATGACCCAAAATGGCAAAGTGGACAACAATAATAGGACGGAGGAAGTATTACACTTAAACAGTAAATTAAACTACACTTTTAATCACCCATTAACTTATTCTCATAGGATTTCATCCTAAGAGTCACACTTGATTTGGTGCATTCAAGTCACACCATTCATAACATGGGTCATTTACTTACATTAGTTATAAAGGTACTCTACCGTCTTTTCTAAAGACGACTCTAAAAAGCCCAACTCACTTTCTTTTTTTGTAAATATAGTTATTTTTTCTAAATTAAAACATTAGGTTGGCCCAATCTTGGGACGCCTTTTGTAAAGACGGTCTCAAGTAAGAATTTGTGTTATATATTTTCATTTGGTGACACAGGAGAGGCAATCAGCCCGAAAGACAGATGCTCACGATGTAAGGGCAATAAAGTTTCTCGGAAAAATGAGGTGCTGGAAGTGGTTGTGGAAAAAGGGATGAAAAGTGGTCAGAAAATTCTATTTTTAGAACAAGCAGATGAAGCGGTAAGTACATATGATTTTTTTCGGAATGAAAATTGACTTGTGACAACTTTTAAGTGCAAAGCAAGAAGATATTGCACACAACACATTTACCTTTTTGCGATATTAAATTTAGTGATATTAAAAAAATACCACTGATTCATATTTTTAGTGTAATAATTATTAGTTTTTATTTTTAGTTCCACCATAAAATGATTTAGCGACACTTAATTTGGTCTTTAGTGGCATATGTAATTGTCACTATAGTCTATAGTGACATTTGTGAGAAATATCACTAGATCCTATGTCGCTAAAAGCTTTAGTGTAACTTTTTATTATGTTGTTAAAGGGTCTAATAAATGTCACTAAATCCTCTATGTACACTATAAGAAATTGGAAATAGCGACATATAATGCAACAGAGTAGAGATGTTGCAATGATAGTCCAACTCGAAACTAAATACTTGTTATCCTGAATCCTAATGATGCAGCCATATACAATCACTGGAGACATAGTCTTTGTGCTGCAAGAAATGAAACATGCTCGATTCACGCGAAACAACGAAGATCTCTATGTTGAACATAAGCTGAATTTGAGTGATGCTCTTTGTGGTTTCCAGTTTGTCCTGACTCATCTTGATGGAAGACAACTTTTGATCAAATCTAAACCAGGGGAGGTCATTAAACCAAATCAGTACAAGGCAATTAACGATGAGGGAATGCCAATTCTTCATAGGCCATTCATGAAGGGCCGTTTGATGGTCCATTTCAACATCGACTTTCCTCATACCTTTTCTCTAGACCAATCTCGAGCTTTCGACAAGATCTTGCCATTAAAATCCGGAAGGCAGGCCTTAAATATAGAGTTGGGCGAGTGTGAGGAGACTACACTATATGATGTGAATATGGAAGAGGCATACGATGAAGATGAAAAAGAAGAAGCAGAAGATGGTGAGACTAGAGTTCAATGTGCTCAGCAGTAATGTAATTTTGGTTTATACATTTGATTCTTATAAAAGACTTGAAGTTTGACGGTCAGAGTAACCATCAAAAGGGTTGACTATTTTTGTTAGCTTTTAAGCTAGTTGTTTTGTTTGTAATTAGTCGTCATTTTCCTCTTTAGTTTGTCGCCATTTTTTTCTTAAAATTTTATGCAATCCATCTGTATTTGCTTGGTTCTGATAGTTCCAAACTAGTAGGTTTGTTTCTACTTTACATTGATTTTTTTTTGTGTAACTTTGTTGATGTATGGAGTTTATTAAGGTTTAGCTTTACAGTAAGTCTCATGAGAAACTATGTCTATAAGAGACGCTCTTAGAATGCCCCACCCATATTAATCTTAGAAAAGTGAAAAAGTGAAACTAAAAATCAAAATACTTAATTACGTGCGTTGTACAAGAAATCATTTTGTATTGTTCAATGAAAAAACACCAATTTTTAAAAGTATGCTATAGTAAATTTTCATTTCATTCATTGCAATTAAGTTTTATTTACACTTGAAAATTATAATCTTTTCTATTACGAATGTATATAATGTAAAACAAATTACAACCGGGAATTTGCTTCAAACCCCTTTGATGATGACAAAAATGAAATTACAAGATTGTTACAATGCTAAACAAAAGTGAAGATTAGTTTGTAACACCAAATGTTACCCGGAAACTTGATACAAGTTGTAGGCGTGTGCTCACTTTCCTTTTGTGATATTTCCCCCACAAAGGTACTTGGGTTTAGAGTGGAAATTCACAACGAGATACAAACAACTCCAATACACCCTTAGTACTTAGGGTATATAATGTAATAGCAATGTGTTTGAGAAATTATGAGCAATGGAAATACACACAAAAGTTAATTACTCTCTTGAGTGTACTAGACAAATGAGAAGAAATAGAGAAGAAGAATTCAGAGATTTTGTGCCAGAAATCTCAAAGCCAAGGACCTCTATTTATACTCAAGAGTATAAGGAAGAGCCTATGGCACATTAATCACCTTAATGATCCCATTCATGATCATGCAATTGAATGACATTAATCTTGGTCATTCATGGGCATTATAACACAATTATACTCTTGTAACATCAGAATTAAGAGTGTAATCAAGAGAATCCAAGGCATTAAACTCAAAGGAAAACGGGAAGAAAGCAACGGTAACATCCAGAGGCATATCGCCGAGTCGGCGATGGGTCCTCCAAAGGGACCGCCGACTCGGCTTTTGGTCTCTGACCAAAATCCCTTTTTCCAGTAGCTGACAGCCGACTCGGCTGTGGCTACACAAGGGGGATCGCCGAGTCGGCTGTCAGGCCAACCTTGGCTCCCCTTGTACTTTGTTTTATCTTTTCCTTCCAATGCCTTTTGGATCACGTATTTAATATGTATTAGTCCCACTATTTTAGAATAGCTTTAATTGATGTTTTACGGACTTATATACGTCCCACTACCTTAGTAGTACTTGGTGATTAAATATTCAGGATTATTATGTTATTATACACTAAATGTTCAACATTTTCTATAAAGGTTCAGTTGTGGATTTGATGATAGAATTTATGAACAACATAATGCTATTCAAGAAAACAACAATTTGAGTTGCTTGTATGGAGGTAAACAAAGCATATTGAAGTAGTTGCTATTTCAAGATAATAAAATTGTAGTTGCAGCCCAGTATAGTTATATTAAAATATGGTAATTTTATTAAATTACTTAATGCTATGTTTGGGAATATGGATTTCATTTGAAAATATGAATTTGACTCAAAAGTAGTGTTTGGCAAATGCTAGAATTTCAAATTTGGATTTGAATCAAATCCACAAATGTTGTCTAAATGGTTTAAAGATGAGGATTTGAGAATGACATCCCAAACCTTGTCATTCTCAAATTCTACATTCATGATTTCATAATTGAAATCATTAATTTGAAATGAAATTTTAGTTCCCAAACACAACCTAATGTTATTTTTTTAATTGGAGTTTAAGCTAGAATAGTAGGAGTTTATCCATTACAATTGGTGTTGTGATCCATTATAATTAATAAGATAACCGATTTATGTTTGTTAACATGTTGAATTTTGTGTTGAATCATTACGAAATTAGACTAATAAAATATTAAAGTTTGCATTTTATTGTTATACTAAAGGTCACCAGGATGTCCAATCGTTGAATATTTATAATAAAATTGGTTCTAAAAAATGCTTATCTAACGTATTAAAAACTGATGTTTTTGGTTCACTTGAAGGAACTACAGCTCAATATATACAAGACCTAAAACAATTATACCTTTCACATGAAAGAGTAATCGGTTTTAGTATTAAAAAATGGACTCAAAAAACAAGTAAAAATAGTCATAAGGAGTAGAATTGTTCATGCGTAGGCTTATGACAAGTGTAGTATTTTACACTTATTGCTTCTTCTTTGTGGTCTACCGAGAAATTTTGGTTAGCATTTAATGGTAGAAGTTGGTCGAGATTCGCTAAATTGAGTTCATTTGTAGTTAAGCATCCCTTTCGTGCCTTAATGTTTATTATTCGAGATAGTTGATTCAAGCACGTTTCCAGCCATTTTGATTCTCATCCATGTCCACCGAGGTTCATTGAAGTATCATCACCTGTTTAGACATCATTTTGTAGCTCACGAAGACATTTAATGGATAGTAAATGGTTTGAGAATCCTTTGATGAGTTCCAAGCCTTTCTGAAAAGCCACTTTATGAAGCTTGGGGGGAGATTAGGTTAGTTTCGGTCAAAACAAAGTGAAAAAAGTGTATTATGTTATGATTTATTGGTGTGACTTGAGTGCACCAAAATAATCTTATGAATTAGAGTGTTAGAATCCTATGGGATGTTTAATGGGTGTTTAAAGTTAGTGTGTTAATATGTGATTAAGTACATGGATTAATTTCTGAAGTTATGAAGAGATTAAGAGTATGTAACTTAAACATGGTTGTTAATGACATGATGAATGATGCTTTAATGAGGAGTATGAAAGACAAATGGACAACCTCTGCTCTTGATGCTCGAACAAGGCATCCAAAGGGTATATGTTGCCTCGAACGAGCGTTTTGTGGACTGCAGATCAGAAGCTACTGATAAGGGGTGCTCGAACGAGCCTTACATATGCTCGAACGAGCTCAGCAGCAGTAAATGGATTTGGCTCGTGGCTTTTCAATTCTTGAGTAATTAGTTGTCTGCCACTTCCTTGGAGCTGTTACTTTTTGATTAAATTCATGACATTATTGTGGTATACTCATTAATAGTAATTAGCATTATATATAGTGAAGCTCTCATTCATACAAAATCATCCACAAAAATCAAACACATACCCATAGCCAAACACTTAGCCTAATCTCTTCTCTAATTGTAATTTCTCAATTGTGATAATATAAGAGTTACTTTACCACGGGGGACGTAGCCAAAAAAAAAATTGGGTGAACCTCCTTAAACATTTGTGTCATTTTATTATTGCATTTTATTCCTACAAACATCGAGTTATATAATTTGCGTAATTTGTAAACACAAGACTTCACATATTTCGATCTTGGTGGTGTTAGTGATTGAAACTCATCGTTCGATCGCTAATACGTCATCGTTTTCAATTGGTATCAGAGCCAAGTTGTTATTATCGTCGTGTAGAGGTCGTATTGGTGTAACATGGCAACCATGAAACTCGATATTGAAAAGTTTGATAGGAGCGTTAATTTTGGCTTATGGCAAGTCAAAATGAAAGCAATTTTGATACAAAATGGAGTGCATAAAGCACTTGGTGGTATAGAGAAGATACCCGAAGGCACTAGTGAGGCGAAATGGGAAGAAATGGATGCGAAGGCTCTTTCCGCCATACAACTTTGTCTCTCTAACGAAGTTTTGAGGGAAGTTGTAAAGGAGGAAACTTCTAAAGGCATTTGGGATAAATTGGAATCACTCTACATGGAAAAGAGTGTTACCAATCGACTTTTGTTAAAGAGTCGTTTGTATGATCTCCGATTGCAAGAAGGAAAGCCGATGAAACCGCACCTTGATGAATTTTACTCAATAGTTATGGATTTGCAAAATATTGATGTAAAAGTGGATGATGAGGACTTGGCCATCTTATTGTTGGTTTCACTACCACCTTCGTTTAAGCACTTTAGGGAAACCTTGTTATATGGAAGGGACACATTGAGTAGTGAGGATGTTAGAAAGGCCTTAACACAAAAGGACCTTATTGATTCTCAATTTGCTCAAAAGGAGTCCAAAGATCCCAATGATGCATTGTTTGTGAAGGAATCGGGTAGGAATAAAAGGGGCATGATTTGCAACTTTTGTAAGAAGAAAGGCCACCTCAAGAAAGATTGTTGGAAATTGAAATCCAAACAATCCAATGAAAGCAAGTCCAAAGAAGCTATCTCCGCCGAAGCTAGCTATGTTGAAGGTGAGTTATATGATGTTGGTGCTCTCGTTGTTACCAATGAATACAAGGGTGGTGACTCATGGATTTTGGATTCGGGATGTTCTAGACATATGACGTTTAACGCAAAGTTCTTCTCAACTTATCAAAAGGTTGATGGAAGAAAAGTCACTATGGGCAATGAGACTAGTTGTCCGATAGATGGTATTGGAGATGTTAAAGTTGTCATGTTTGATGGTGTTGAAAGAACATTAACCGGAGTCCTTCATGTTCCAGGTATGAGTAAGAACTTAATTTCCCTTAGTATTTTGGATAAAGAAGGTTATACATGCATTGGTGAAGGTGGAGTTTTGAAGGTTGGCAAGGGTCCTAAGATGATCATGAAAGGATCCCTTAATGATGGCTTGTATATGCTAGTGGGTTCAACCTTAATTTGTTCGGCTTGTGTGTCCACTACTTCAACCGAGCATGAAAATAATGATCATGGTACCTCTTCAAACAACGAATGTTCGAGAATAATTCCAACATACCCCAATGAGTCCATGGGGGACTTGATTGGTAATTGATTTTCATACTCTTTTGGGAGCCCTTTGTGGGCATTTTTATGCATGTGTTATGTTTAAGCACATGTGTAGTTTTTGTTTTTATTTTGAGTATGTAATGGTGTAAGTTGTGTTTATATTATGTTAAGAGTGAATTAGAGAATTCCATTGACTTGGGTGAACTCAAGTCAAGGTGGAGATTGTTATGATTTATTGGTGTGACTTGAGTGCACCAAAATAATCTTATGAATTAGAGTGTTAGAATCCTATGGGATGTTTAATGGGTGTTTAAAGTTGGTGTGTTAATATGTGATTAAGTACATGGATTAATTTCTGAAGTTATGAAGAGATTAAGAGTATGTAACTTAAACATGGTTGTTAATGACATGATGAATGATGCTTTAATGAGGAGTATGAAAGACAAATGGACAACCTCTGCTCTTGATGCTCGAACAAGGCATCCAAAGGGTATATGTTGCCTCGAACGAGCGTTTTGTGGACTGCAGATCAGAAGCTACTGATAAGGGGTGCTCGAACGAGCCTTACATATGCTCGAACGAGCTCAGCAGCAGTAAATGGATTTGGCTCGTGGCTTTTCAATTCTTGAGTAATTAGTTGTCTGCCACTTCCTTGGAGCTGTTACTTTTTGATTAAATTCATGACATTATTGTGGTATACTCATTAATAGTAATTAGCATTATATATAGTGAAGCTCTCATTCATACAAAATCATCCACAAAAATCAAACACATACCCATAGCCAAACACTTAGCCTAATCTCTTCTCTAATTCTAATTTCTCAATTGTGATAATATAAGAGTTACTTTACCACGGGGGACGTAGCCAAAAAAAAATTGGGTGAACCTCCTTAAACATTTGTGTCATTTTATTATTGCATTTTATTCCTACAAACATCGAGTTATATAATTTGCGTAATTTGTAAACACAAGACTTCACATATTTCGATCTTGGTGGTGTTAGTGATTGAAACTCATCGTTCGATCGCTAATACGTCATCGTTTTCATATTATTTTTAAGGGAGTTATCTTTTATCATAGACTTAGAAGTTGTGTATTATTTTTATGCTTTTATTAATCATTTCATAATCTTTCTTTAATCTTAATTTGTGTTTGATCTTTATGTAATTTTAATCTTTTTCCATTGTTATACCTTGGTTTTCTCCATTTGCAAGTTTATTGTTTTGTTCTTCATCATGCTCCATTGGAATTGTTATTACAAAGGTATTAATGTTCTCCGATCCTTTCATTATGATTATTGTTATTGCTTTTGTTTGCTCGATAAATTTAATTGCCTTTAGGCATCCGAATTGTGAGTAGGTTTCCTTCTAAAGCTTGGCATGAACTAGGGGTGAAAGTTCGGTTTGCTATTTGGTTTTTTCATAAAACCATATCAAACCAAATTTATTTCGGTTTTTGATTTTTTTTCAATCCAAACCAAACCACGTTGGGCCTCAATCCAAATCGAACCAAACTAAATTACTTCGGTTTAGACTTTTCAAACCAATCCAAACCATATTTTTCATTAAAAACAAATTTAAATAAAAAAAGAGAGGGAAATTGGGAAAGAAGTGGGAGTGTCAAGTACTCAAGTGTGGGACAGCGTATTACCAAAGGTTAGGGTTTTTAATTTTTTAGATTTCAAATGTATTGGGCTTGGGCTAATACATTAATATTAGTGGACTATATGTAATTTCTTAAATATTTCGGTTTGCGGTTTTTGAAAATTCCAAACCTAATCCAAACCTTAGTATTTTGGTTTTTGAATTTTCAAACCTGATCCAAACCAAATTTAAAAATCACCAAACCATATTTGTTATTCGGCTTGGTTTGATTCGATTTGCGGGTTTAATCCGAATAAGTTTCACCCCTAGCATGAACCCTAATATGCATTTGGATTAGTTTATTGAAGAATTTTTTGGTTGGTATTGTCTATGAATGATTGAATATGCTAAAATCCACTTTAAGTTAAAATCTTTTATACTTTTCATGTTCCAAAATGCGAAAGTTGAAGTAGAAAAGTGTATTAGTCTTACGTGTAAAACAAGTTAAATCCTTTTATCGCCATTTAAAAATCATAAAAGTTGAGAATTGGTTGTTAATTGGTCGCGTTAAAGGTTGAATTAATCAAAATAAAGTAAGTTGAGATTAAGAGAGAACATTATATTCATTCTATGATAGTTGATTAAAAACTCAAAAAGAAAAACTAGCTCTTCCACCTAAAACCTAGATAACATAAACAATATTGCAGTTAATTCTATAATCAAATGCATGTTAGTGGAGATTGCCATTGCCCTATGCTTTTCTCATATCGAGTCATTCGTATCATTGCAAGATATGTTAGTTCAAATTCACCTATATTGGTTGTTGGATATCAATTAGTTTATCAAATTACTCTAAACATGTAACATTTGAGAAATTAATATTTTTAGAATTTGGGAACGTAAAGTGAGTATTAAGAATCAACAAGTCTCCTGATCGTCTTTTTGAAAGACGCCTCTCGGGCCCAGTACATTAGAATTTAATATTTACTTTTACTTTATATTTTTTTATGGACCAACCCAATCAGAGTTGGTCTCTCAAAAAGACCGTCTCTCACAAGAATTTGTGATTAAGAATTGAAAAACATTTGGGTCAAATTTAGACGAAAATTGAGAATAGACAATTAGGCCTTAGTGACTCTTTGACTCTTTAATTTCACAAGCTCCACCTTTGTTTTTTCTTGGTAGAAATTAAATTCGGCAAAAATCTGGGTTAGAAAGATTTCGTTCTACACCAACCACAACAATAACTCCAGTTATTATTGGAAATATAATGCAAATACAAATAAAACAAATCAATTTGTATTTTCTTTGTGTGAATGGCAATGGAACTCCTTGCTTTGTAAATCATCAAATGGACACCATGAAGATAAGGTTGCGACAATCAAAGAAGTCGCTCGAAAACTTGATATGAGTAGAAGGCGTTCATACACTTTCCTATTGTGATATTTCTCCCACAAAGGTGCTTGGGATGATAACTGAAATTCACAATGAGATACAATCTACACAACAATGTACTAGCACAAAGTACATTGCAATAGTAAATACAAGTGTTGTAGTGAATTAAGAACTTTGATGATATTGAGAGTTAATTACTCTCTCAATATTATCTCATGAAAGGAAGAACAAGAATGAGAGTATTCTTAAGATAGAAAATAAGAAATGATATGGAAATGGGATAGATTGTCCCTTGGCATGCAACCTCTATATATAGAGCTATGCATCAAACAATACCTCCTTTTAAAATAAAAGTATTTCACCAAGCAAAGCTTATGAATCAAAGTAATGTTTCACGAAGTAAAACTTTATGAACCAAAATAATGTTTCATCAAGCAAAGCTTATGAACCAAAGTAATGTTTCACCAAACAAAGCTTATGAATCAAACCAATGATTTCATCAAACAAAACGTATGAATCAAAGTAACGATTCATCAAAATCTTTGAGGTATTTAATTGGACTTATAATATACTTCTATTTATTTAGTCCCATACTACTATACTAAGTATGTAGTATATACAAATCTAGGTCTATATACTCTAAATGTTCAACAATCCTCCCCCATTTAGAGTATAACGGACCTCCTTCTTCCTTTACACATTAAGTATATAATTCCGTTTCATGCATCAACGCTAATGTCCCTACGGATTGAATTAACGCCTAGTATAAAACACTTCACAAGTGATTGAACTAGAATGATGTCCCTACGGATTGAATCAACTAGCCCATCTAACCACTTGAAGGTTAAATACACACAAAACCAATAACACATTGTCATTTACCTTGACACATTATATAGGGCCGTGTCCATATCTATTCATAAGTTTATCATAGTCGGATATGCCAATCTTGACTACTTGAAGCGGCCAAAACTTCAAACTTATATAGGTAGGTTCTCACTACGTAAAACATATCCCCGTGATAGGATACCACCAAGAGCTCTTCAACCCTTGATCTTGAGAACTTAAACGACTACCTTGTCATCACGGTCTAAAGCAACTATGGGTCATTCATCCTTGTTGCTTTCAAAGACTTTAAAGGACTTTACCACATTGAATTCAAGACACAATGCTACTTGTGTGTGAATTGGGCCTTTTCCTTTAAACTTTATTGACATAAACCAATCTCAATTGACGCTTGTTCAATTGAAACCTTACTCATGGTTAATAAACCATATAGAATGTAATATTCACATAATCAAGAATTATGACCCCTTTAACAATAAATCCTTGCACTAGGCTGTGCCTATGAGCAATTTTTCTAGATCTTATCGTTATACACTTGATTATACTTCTACCAAAAACGTTACACAACCTTATGAATTTCCACCGGTGATATTGACTTTGGTAACAACGGTATCTCAAACATGAGATTCTTTATCCATTTCGCTTCATACACTGCTAAAGCAAGCACTATGAATTTTGCAAACATAGTGGAATCAACGATGCACATTTGTTTCTTTGAGGACTATATAATGGAACCTCCCCCATAAACAAATACCCAACCACTCTTTGAAGAATTATCCTCTTCATTAGTGATCCAACTAGCATCGGAATAACCTTCCAAAATAGGAGGTTCACCACTATAAGTTATCAACTTGTCACATATAATTTATGAATAAATTATATACATCATCCATTTTCTCATATGGACCAAATAAACATACCAAAATATTATTACAAACTAGTAATAATAATTTGAGTTACAATCATTATGGAATTTTAATCACCATAAAACATAATTTGCAAAATCTATGCAAATTAATTATTCTCTTATTTAAAATAACAATTTATTTCATAACTATTTTCATAAGTAATGATAAAAGCAACCATTTAATTATAATTTCAGCATTGTTGAATTATACATAATAATTTAAACTTAATTATTATAAATAATGGTCCAACCATATTAAACTAAAATTTAATATGTTCCATATACATAAATATGTATATCCACATGACATAAAATTCCTACCCCTTAATCTTAGTTGTAATATAACTAGATTAACTTGGGTAATAACATAACTCATTTGAGTATGTCAAAATTAAATCATTACCCCTTATTATTATTTAATAAATTTGGGCAAACAAAATTATATGTCAATTTAATTCTTCTCATTTTATGAGATGCTTGACATAAGTCAATTGAAACATCACTTACTTATAAGTAGTTATAACAAAATAACCACCATAACCAAACAAAATTATGGTTAATTATATCAATAAAATAACACACAAACAAATGTGTATAACAAAACTTTGTTTTTTTACACGAAAATGTGCATAACACACGAAGATATCACTATATTAAATATCTTAATAACACATAATAGTTATCATATATGTAAACAATTAATCACAAGGTAAGAGACAAAGCACATAACCCATCCAAATTGCTTGGATTTACGGACATATAATTATCACTTACAAAATCATGATAAATAAACATTTTATCAATCTTAACATAATATCCGTGAGGGAGCCTTTTATCACTACCATAAACATGTTATATTTGATTAACTTATAAATAACCAAAGAAGCACATGGAGACACGAAAAACTAATCATGTTTGAAATTAAAATAAATTAATAACCAAAACAACATGTTCCATGAAAATATTCCATCAATACAACATGAATAAAATCATCTTTTAATCAAATAGATTTGATTAAAGACATACTTTATGTATACTTGGCAATTATAATTTATATATAATATATAATTCTTAACCATTGTAGTACTTTTATTCCATACTACAAAAATTTCATTGCCCTTTTAATTAACCATGATGATCACATGAATAAATTTCTATTCTCTTTTCTTAATCAAACTTATTAAGAAAATAACACATTATGATTTCCATCATAAATTCCATCATCAAAATAACACATACCCACTTCTCTAGATCATATCTTTGTAAATAATATTACCCACATGCTTTACTTCAAATTAACATAAATTTGAACACATGTATATGATCATCCAAAAGAAGATTTAAATGTATGTAAATACTTTCTCACAATTTTAAACACAAAACCATCAACCATAATTTATGATAAATAAATTACATGAAAGAAAAACTTACTTGTTTTCCATGATACTTCTTATTAAATATACTCATGAAAATAATTTTGCATTTTCCATCATCAACATTCATACCGGAAAAAAAAAATGTCCAACTTGATGAAAACATAACGAGATTCTTAATGCTTGCCATCTTTGAAGAGATATCACAATAGATTATTGGAAATATAATGCAAATACAAATAAAACAAACCGATTTGTATTTTCTTTGTGTGAATGGCAATGGAACTCCTTGCTTTGTAAATCATCAAATGGACACCATGAAGATAAGGTTGCGACAATCAAAGAAGTCGCTCGGAAACTTGATATGAGTAGAAGGCGTTCATACACTTTCCTATTGTGATATTTCTCCCACAAAGGTGCTTGGGATGATAACTGAAATTCACAATGAGATACAATCTACACAACAATGTACTAGCACAAAGTACATTGCAATAGTAAATACAAGTGTTGTAGTGAATTAAGAACTTTGATGATATTGAGAGTTAATTACTCTCTCAATATTATCTCATGAAAGGAAGAACAAGAATGAGAGTATTCTTAAGATAGAAAATAAGAAATGATATGGAAATGGGATAGATTGTCCCTTGGCATGCAACCTCTATATATAGAGCTATGCATCAAACAATACCTCCTTTTGAAATAAAAGTATTTCACCAAGCAAAGCTTATGAATCAAAGTAATGTTTCACGAAGTAAAACTTTATGAACCAAAATAATGTTTCATCAAGCAAAGCTTATGAACCAAAGTAATGTTTCACCAAACAAAGCTTATGAATCAAACCAATGATTTCATCAAACAAAACGTATGAATCAAAGTAACGATTCATCAAAATCTTTGAGGTATTTAATTGGACTTATAATATACTTCTATTTATTTAGTCCCATACTACTATACTAAGTATGTAGTATATACAAATCTAGGTCTATATACTCTAAATGTTCAACAGTTATGAACATTTCTTCGTGGACCAAGTCCTATCTTCAATGAATTCACACAAATTTCTAGTGATTCAGGTAAGTTTAATGTGGGAATTAGTGATGATTTTGGTGAATCATATGAAATTAAGCTCTTATTTTTCTGTTATTTTAGATAGAAACTCGTTAACTCGATCAGCATGGAAACTCACAACTCGGGCTACTAAAATCGTGCGTAATTAACGTTTTTCTCTGGTATGAAACGGCCAAAAATGTCGGAAAGCATGCTGACTCGCAGTTTTTTCATACAGCGTGTCAAATCGTGAGTTTTCGGAACGATAAGCTGAAAATCCGTGTTTATGGCAATACCCTAGTTAGTAAGTTAATATTTTATTTTTTTTATTATTTTTATTTTGGTTATTTAATGTTTTGAAGTTTTTTTTTCAAAGTTCTTATTTTGGTATTAAATCTCTAAAATTGTGATTTTTACTTAAAGTTTCATAATTTAAGTTGAATAAGATCTATAATGTTAGTTTATCTAAGGTTTATTATGGTGTTAAACGCGATTGAGGTCGCGATTACGGTTAGGATCGCGGATTGCGGGAACGGAAAAAATTATTATCATGAAATGAGTCGCTGTAATAGTCCTATTTTTTTAAACCTCTTTTAATCTTAGTTTAAATAATCTTGAGTATGGGTTTTTGCTAGTAACTTATCTAGTTATTTATCCTTAAGTGCCAAACATTATGAGAGTTTAATTTTTAAAACTTTTAAATTAAATAAATTAAGTTTTGTTTTGTTATTGTTATTATTATATTTAAAGTAAAGATTCCAATGTACTTAATTTTATCTAAGTTAATTTTGTTTACTATAATAACATAAATTTCGTTCTAAACTTGGTTAATTTGATAAATATATTAATTTGGTTTATTATTAGAAAAATTTATATTATTTGCAAATAAACTATGTTAACAAAAGCTCATTTTAACTGATTTAATAAAAGTAGTTATATTTAAATATAAAGAAAATATATTTATCTAATTACAATATATTATGAAAAAAAAAGGTTTTTATAACGATATTATAGTTAGTTGGTATTTGAAAACAAGTTTTGTTATGGTTTTATATTGTTTTCAAACAAAAAATATACTATTTCCTAAAAACAAGTTTTCAGAAAATTTTCAAAACTATTATATTAATTCTATAATCACGTAAAAATAGTAAATGAGTGTATTTTGACCCCATCTTTTACCATATTCTCCACATGCATGCTATTGAAGATACCAAACCATTAGATTGAGGTAGCTTGCGGTATAATTAAAGAAAAGAGTGTAAATTTGTACAAAGGTCAGGTTCAGAGACAGATTTGCAGAGTCTGAAAGATACCCTCTAGGCTATACCCTATACCATTGAGTGCTACCACTTGGAACTTTTTCCTAACACTCTAATCTTTTTTTAGGTACCTTACAAGCCCTTATATCCCCTCCAGAAATGTACTTTATAGTTGCACGAGTTTTCAATAAGTATTTATTTTAAAAACAATTTAGTTTTATAAATTTAAAGTACTCATAATAATGCAAAATAAAATAAAATAATTTAAGAAATTAACCAAAAAACAGGAAGAAGTATATTGTTAGTACATTTTTTTTTGAATTATACTGTTAGTACATAGAGTATTGATAAGTAAAAAGAAATATTAAGTGAAAGAGGAGGTCTTGGACCCTCAAATGGTAGAGAAACAATGTGGAAGATGATGCAAAAAACAGAGTATAAACAAGAGATGCAACAAACAATAATAACACAAGTTTTTATGAGGTATCAAAGGATACCTCTCCCTCAATTAAAGTATCTTATCATTAATATAATCACAATTACATTAATGACTCAACTCACACACTTGAGAACAACCTCTCAAGTTAGTGAATCCATTTAACAATGGAGTTCACCCCTAAACTACCACAAAGAAGCAGAAGATTCTTTTGGTTTACAAGCCCTAGCTTTCTCTCTTGTGTATTCTCTCTACTTCCACGTGGTAGCATTGAGCTTTTACACTTAAATTTTCCGTAGCCATAAATCATCAAAAACGTTTGCATTTCCGTTAAGTCTTCTTATTCCTCATTACTTAACATTTCTTCTTCAAACTACAATTTAGCAAAACTTAAAATCCAAATCCGCCATTCTTCGACCCCAAATCTAACATTTTGGTTTGGGTGTTGTCTTCCTTATGCTTAATCGGCTTGTTTAAAGTTATCTGTTATACAATTTGTCAACTACCCTAGAAAAATTGAATACTGAATAAGCAACAAAGATAAGAGAAGCTACAAAGATTTAGATGGAACTGTAAATATGGAAATCTAAAGCAGAAAACTTTAGAATATGCCTTGAACAACGTTAGGAGGACTGTCAAAACTTGGAGAAAATCTTTATCGAACACGATTAGAAAGATGTTACTGGTAATGACTCTTAATCCAAATGTTGTTAAATTTGTTCTATTTTCACCCAATTCACCCATTTAGTAAACAAGCTTTTAAAAGTTTAATACAAGTAGCAATGGTGCAAAGAGGAATGAGCAAGAAAAACATTTAAAGAGTAATGTTCAACTTTTCAATGTCATCAACATGTACTATGGATAGTGTCTTTTAGTTCTGACTTCCGAGTTCAGAGTAGCGTACGTAGGGCGTAGGCTCTAGCGGGACAGCTTGACAAGAATGAGATTCTCTTGTGTGTGAAATCACACACAATGGGATTCACCATGCTTCTATCAACCTTAAGCACAAGAGGGGGCATTGGAGATAGCCAATGTGCTTCTGACCAACTTGCTTACTAATGGCAACGAAAGCATATTTGGTATTTATAATGGCATCCAGTTAGAACAATTTTAGATACATACTAATGAAAGATAAACTCCACTACACAAAGTATGGTATATTTTCAATAACAGTTCCTACTTTTTTATGTTCTGACTCGTTTTTTTTTTTTTGAATATATATGTTCTGACTCTTAAATGTATGCATCATGTAGATGATATGTGCGCGTTTTAATTTTTTATTTATTTTTTTTCTCTTTAATTAAATTATATTTGGGTGTTATTAAATAAAATGTTTTTAAAATTAAATACAAGAATGTGATCATAGTACATAGAGGTGCATTGCAACATCAATTGATTCAAGATAGCTAGGCGCTCTACACACAACATTGCAAGTCAAATTATATCTGAGCATCAGCGGTCATCCTAAGTGCAAAAACATTTTTATTATAGTTGATATTTTAATTTTATATAGAAAATCTTCAAAGTCTTTGTTTGGTATTTTGTAATATTTATACATGTATGTGATAGATTCTTGTTGTTTAATATATTCTGAATTTTTTATGCTTATACGTTATAATTGGTGAATTAAATAAATTTGTGATTGACCAAAAAGCATCACAAACTATAGATGATCACATCAAGAAGCGTCCCAATATTGCAGATAGTGGCGCTATAATGTGTCGCAAAAACATTTAGTGATGGAAAAAACGCGTCGTTAAATTAAATATTGACAAAATAATGAATGCAAACAATGACACAAGCGTATATAGCGACGCTTATAAGCGTCGTAATAAGACAAATAGTGACGCTATTTAGCGTCGTAAAAAAACAAATATTGGCTTAAATGTATCTTATAAAGACAAATAGCGACGCTACAAGTGTCACTAATTGGCAAATTGTGACACTACAAGTGTCGCTTATTGACAAATATCGACATTTAAAAGCGTTGTAATATGATAATTTGACATACAAAATTGGCGCAAAATGACAATTACCAACGCGAAAAAGCGTCGCAAATGTGAATTTTGACACTAAAAGCGTCCGAAGAAGATACAAAAAATGACATCAAAAAGCGTCCTAATTGGTGAGAATTGTGACGCTTTTTGAAGTGTCGGTAAATAGCGACATTGAAAATAACTGAGCTTTCGCGAAAGCGTCGTAAAGCTATATCGCGATACTTTAAAGCGTCGCAAATTGTTAAAAAAAGCATCACAAAAAGCCTTGTTTTTGTTGTAGTTGAAAGCATGATTATGGGGGTGTTTGGCAATCGGCTTTTCGCTTAAATTTTTGGTTGACTTTTGGCTTTTGGCTTGTTGGTTGATGAAACAGCCAAAAAAGTGTTTGGTAAATGGCTTTTAAAGCAGCTGAAAAGCTGGCTTTTAAGCCAAAATGAAAAAGCTATTCCAGCTAGCTTTTTGAGTTGGCTTTTGGCTTGTTGGTCCACTTTTCTCTAATAAACAGCTAGTAGCCAACATTCAAATTTACCAAACATCTCCACAAACAGCTAGTTTTTTAAGCAAGCTTAAAAGCCAATAAAAACAGTCAATATTTCCAGCTGGTCAAACAAGCCAACTAAAAAAGCTAACCGCCAACAGCCAACCGCCAATTGCCAAACACCCGTATGTGGAGTAGCCATTCACAAAGTTTTTGGTTTGACCATGTTCAATGTTGGCTGTAATTCTGATACACAATTTCATAGTTACTGTGACACGCAACATCACAGTACAGTCCCATCAAAACACCTGATGCCTTTTCCTTCTCCTATAGACACGCCATCACTTTATGATTCTCCTTTTGCGGAGTCCCAACATCCACAATCTGACATATTGCATTATCTAACATTAATTGTACGATGACAATTGTTTTACTTCTCTGTTTCATACTTGTTACATTTCACTTTTTTTTACGTAATTTAATACTTAATTTTAATCATTAATATCTTAAACTATACTTATTTAAAAATTATAAAAATTTAATATTATGAAAGTATGCGATTAGACTATTCAAACAAGATCCCACTTGACTATATTTTTACTTACACATTAGTCGCAATATATAGAATAAACTTAATAGTGCACAAAATCAAAATGTAACAAGTATTTCGGAACGGAGGAAGTATTTTACTAAGCCTAATCTCTTTCTATCTTTTCTATATATTTGAATTTGATTCTTTCATTCGGTGTTCTTGCTTCTGTCCCTGTACAAAATAGACAAAACCTAATTACTAACTCTAATCTCTAGCATACTTTAAATTGAGTTTCTTGAAGATAGGTTTACAGTTTGTCCAAAATCGAGCCGAGGGACTCCATTTTTGGCTGTGCTATACTTGGTTGGATCCTCTTCCATAAAAGGGAATGAATTTAGAGGGATTATTAAATCATCTTCATTTTATCAACATCGAAATCTCTTCCATAAAGGTAAAGTTTAGACGAAAAATAAAATTTCTTTCTTCCTCCTCCCCCTAAATCTCTTAGCTTATTCATATTCTTCAATTACCATGCAATATAGATGAGATTTCAATGTACAACATATAGAAAGAGTATAGCTATAACACCTTCTGCCCTCTGAAGTATGATCCTACATTCAACACCACAAATTTTAATAACTAAAACTTTAATACCAACTCTAAATTTTAAAAGAATTTAATATTCGATGCCAACAATAACGATTACCCATACAACAATAATAAAAAATTTTATAAAAAATTATTTACTGCTTAATCATTAATTATATAAGAAAAGATAAAAAAATAATCATCTCCTGGTAAGTGGTAACTGGATGAATAATGTATTTCACCAAATCTGTGTTAGGTTTTGCGTATTGTAAAATTTTTTTACCCCAAGTATTTTTACCGAAATAATAAACTTTACATTAATTTTCTTATCACCTTCTTGAATTAATTTACACCTTTTTGGACTTATAAAGTTATAATGTTTATCGCATGAAATTTTTTACATTCATTGATATTTTCATTTGGTGCAGAAGTCGATACCAAAAATACCTTATAGCACCGTAAACCGGATCAATGTTTTCCAGCTTTTCTTGATGAAATGGAATTGAGATAAAACTATAATTCTTGATTCTATGAGCTCTGCACCAACTTTAGAAACAACTTCAACCCAGTAATTGCATTTGGAGATCAATCTTGTACATGTTTTAGTGATAAAAAATCACAAACAACGCCCTCGATATGCATTTTCTCGCTTTATGTCCTACGCGCTTCAGCAATAGAACATCTTCCCTGGATTGTGTTCTATAGGCTATGTGTCGACAATCTAAAATGACAATGTTAACTTGGTTAATTTGACAAAACCTGACAAAAAAAAAAAGAAACAATGATTTTAAAATTCTCAATTTTGGTAATTTACTGTTGAAAGTTAGTTTTGTTAAAATTTTGAAAATTAGTTCCGATAAAATATTGTAAATTGGATATGAAATAGATAAGTAGCAATTACATGAAATATCGGCATAATGTCACTAGATAAAGCGCCAGAAATACCATTAAGTTTTTCTAATTATTTTTTGTGTTAAAAACAAATAGGAACAAAGTTAGGACTTATAATAACAAATCACCCAAATTCAATTCCATATTTTAAATACAAATAGGGAGAAAGTTGATGCCTTTCAATATTCACAAATTCTTGCTATAGATCGTCTATTGCATAGACGGATAAATATGGGTCAGTCTATTTGTTAAATAGGTAATTGAATAATCATGTCAACCATTGGGCTGGGCTATTGAGAGAGTCGTCTATACCATAGACGGTCTCAGGAGACCTTCTAATCAATGTTTTAGCAAAATTGAGACTTCTAAAATAAATCACCCAAAATTGAGAATTTTAAAACCTTGTTTTCTTTTTTATATAATTTGTTATTTTTTATGTGTCGTCAAATTTATTCGAGTTGACATTGTCGTTTTATGTTGTCGATATGTAGTCGTAGTGAACAGAATTCAGGAAAAATATAAGATTGCGAAATGTGTAGGCCATCAAGCATGAAAATACACATCGAGGATGTTGTTGGTGATTCATTATCACCCAAAATATCTACAAAATGTTGTTATTATTAGGGGTGTTCAAAACCGGGTGCCGGGTCGACCCGGATCCGGAATTCCGGGTACCCGCTTTTTCGGGTACCTAAAATCGTGACCCGGTTCCGACCCGGTTTAAACCGGGTACCCGGTTTCCGGGTACCCGTTTAAACCGGGTCGGAAAACCGGATACCCGGTTTTGTTAATTTGCTTTTTTTTTTTTTTTGAGTTAGCTAAAACATGTTTTTTATTCCTTTTTAACATGTTATATATATATGACCTCCATAAATTCCTAGAGTTACACATCAAACTATGACATCCATAAACTACTTTTTAACATTTAATTAGTTATAAAATGCAATTCATGAGAGAAAAGAAAAGTCTAATGGAAAACAAGAGTTTAGAGTTTAAAAGTTCAAAATTAAACTAGGGTTTTAATTTTATTAAAAAAAAAAATTAAAACAAAGTAGGTACTAGGTAGTAGGTAGGCACTAGGCAGCAGTTTGTACCCTGCACGCAAAGGGCTTGCTTCTTGTCAGCAGTACAACTTTTCATTTGTACACTGCACGCAAATTTAACAAAAAAAAATTTTTTTTTTTTTAAAATTATTAAACCGGATACCGGGTACCCGGTTCCATCAGAATCACTACCCGTACCCGACCCGAATACCCGGTTTGTAAACCGGCTACCCGGCCCGAAATACCCGGTTTTGCTAAATCGGGTAAAATACCCGGTTTTTTTTTCCAAAGCGGGTTTTTTTGAACACCCCTAGTTATTATAGGTTGAAGTTGTATGTTAAGCTGAATGTAGTTTCATATAACTACTATGGAGTAGGGGTGTTCAAAAAAACCCGCTTTGGAAAACCCGAACCGAAATATCCGGTATCCGGTTTGAAAAACCGGGTATTTTACCCGATTTAGCAAAACCGGGTATTTCGGGCCGGGTACCCGGTTTACAAACCGGGTATTTCGGGCCGGGTACCCGGTTTACAAACCGGGTATTCGGGTCGGGTACGGGTAGTGATTCTGATGGAACCGGGTACCCGGTATCCGGTTTAATAATTTTTAAAAAAAAAAATTTTTTTTTTTGTTAAATTTGCGTGCAGTGTACAAATGAAAAGTTATACTGCTGACAAGAAGCAAGCCCTTTGCGTGCAGGGTACAAACTGCTGCCTAGTGCCTACCTACTACCTAGTACCTACTTTGTTTTAATTTTTTTTTTTAATAAAATTAAAACCCTAGTTTAATTTTGAACTTTTAAACTCTAAACTCTTGTTTTCCATTAGACTTTTCTTTTCTCTTATGAATTGCATTTTATAACTAATTAAATGTTAAAAAGTAGGTCTATGAGCATCTCTTGATGATATTAATGGTCATCAAAGATGTGTAAGCTAGGTTGATGGTAGAACACACTTGGTTGATGAAGGATACGGGTAGTTAAATGTATTCCATCAAATTCAGTAATGAACTTTAGTGTTTTTGTAAATGCTTGTTTGTTTTTGTGTATGTGCTCCTTATCTGCATAATCAAGTGGAGCCTTCTCCTATGCGTCTGGTATTAATGTTTGGAGCATTGTCTAGATGCTACGTTGCTGCTGGTATATTCCCTTGAATACTTATACCAGTAGCTAATAGGAGGCAATGTGATAGTTGCAAGCATAGTGGGTAAATTTGCAAGTGCAAGTTGATAGGCCACTAATGCCTACTATTTTGCTGCTGTTGATCTATATTAGTAATCAAGCTTAAGGCCCCCCTTAACCCTTAAGCTATATGTAAATGACTACGAAGAGTTGTCTCTGTTTTTGTGCTGTTTCAATATTTGTGCAGCTTGGTTGAAGGTTTGGATTGGAGTATACTTTCTGACTTGTATATCTAAAGATGGTTTAACACAATGTACTATGGAAAAGTGGTATGCAGGTTCTGCTACCAAGTCAAACGAATGTGTATGGCTTGGTAATTGTGGCTTGCTGTTTTAGATAGGTTTTCTGCAGCGGGTTTTGTAACACCCCGTATTTTTATCGTGTTTTAAAATTTTCTATATAATAAAATAATCAATATAAGTTGATTAGATTAATTAAGTAGACAAGTATCACATAGTGTTTCTTTTACCCTTAAACAATATATATGATAATAAAATAAAAAGGAATAAATATTAAAAATCAATACCAAATAAAAAAACAATAAAATAAAAATTATTACATAATTAATATAAATAAGATAAAAAAAATAATTAGGAGGGAAAGGGAAGGGGTGGTTGGTTATGGTGAGGGAGCTAAGGAGGTTTGTAACTCCTCCCTTAATTGTGTGTTATGGCACAATTAAGAGGAAATCCTTCTTAAAGCCTTCTCATCTCTCATTTCCTCTCATTCTAACCTTTGATTTGAGTAAGAAAGATAGCATTTTTCCTCTCCTTATCTTTCATGTTTTTTTTTCGGTTCATCATAAACAAAAAAAAAAGATAAAAATAAAAATTGTTGTTCCATCCAATCTTTTGATCAAAGGGTAAGTTTAGTTGAAGTGTTAATTATAGTTTATTTTATAAAGATTTTATCTGGTGGATTAAGTTTTATATATGATGATATCCTATGACTATTAAGGAGGATTGAGTATTTTATATAAGTTTTTCTCTAATAATCCTTTAATAAAATTTAATTTATTAAAAGGATTAAATCATATTTATATTATATAAAATTTTGCTTGATTTACATTCTTTAACAAAGTGTAAATTTGTTATAGAAATTAGGTTTATTTTGATGTTTAAATAATTTTTTTTATGACTTATATTTCTCTAGCAAGATCCCAATTTGTTAGAAGAAATTTAAATGTATGGATTAAGTAATGTAGGTGTCCATGAGTTAATAAATTCTTTAGCAAAATTTAATTAGTTTGAACGATTGTGTTTGTATGTATGTGTTGATTCAAAAGGGTGTTTTGGTTTATGATTCTCTACAAAATTTTAATTTGCTAAGAGGATCAAGTATTTAATTTAATTATCATAATTTATGAATATTTAAGTGTTCTTGTGGATGAGTATGTTTTAGTTTGATGGCTTTATGCCTTGATGAAGGTTTAAGTTGATGATTGTATTTTTGTGTATTATTATATGTGTGTGGAAATATCAAGTGGTTTTGTGATCGAAACATTTATCTTCTTTGTTTTATTTTAGTAGATGTAATTCGGTTTTTGTTAGATTTATCTTGGTCATGAGATTTAAAAGGGTTTAATAATTTTATAACATATGTATATAAAAAAATGATAATAAAATAATAGGTGGTTTCGGACAGCAGCTGCTGCCCCGATGGTGGCACCCCGATCCGAAGTGTTGGGTGTGTTTCGTTGTCATTTTATTTAACCGATATGTTAAAAGTCGTTTAAACGCTTAAAATAATTAAAAATAGTAAATGGATTTTAGAAATTATGAAAATTGGTGTCCAAGGTAATTGATGCGTTCTGGACGCAGTGGTGAAGTCGGATTTTTCATTTGGATTTTCTAAACTGTTCAAATTGGCAGTTTAAGTTTCTGGTTAAAATGTGGAATTTTGAACTATTTGGAATTTGATGAAATTAATTAAAGTTACTAAGAAAATTGATATTTTAGTGGTATAGAATGAGTTAGAAGTGTAAGCACGTTCTAATACGTGTTCCCTTTGTCTGTGTTTGTTTAGGACCCCGATTCATAAGAGGGTGAAATTCCTGTAGCATTTGAATATCATTGTTTGCCGTGCTTAAAGGTACACGCTTAGACCATACAATTTATGTGGTTGTGCAAATAATGTTGTTTCATTCTTGAATATGCATTGTGACTCACATAAGGATTAGACACCTCAAATAATTTGAAAGAAGTTAAACTTGGAAATTGAGGATGGATGTGTTGGTTATTCCAAGGGGTTAATATTTTGAAATGGATTATATATTTTTGTTCCCATGGCAGTTTTGGATCATTACGGTCACCATGGGGGTATGCATACTTTAACCTCTGACGACCCGAACAGGACGGGCAACGTCTTAGGTCGGTGGTTGCCTTGGGATTAGCTCTCCCAAGAGTATTCCTCCAAATGAATTGGATTATTACTTGGACGACCCGAACAGGACGGGCAACGTTTCAAGTTGGGGATTTTTGAATGAATATATTAGAGCCTTTGCATGCTAGGGTGAACACATTGTTTGCTTTCCACTTGTTGATAATTTGTATGTTGTCTCTGACGTGTATTGGATTGTTCTTTGGAACCTGCTTTCGTTGTCGATCGACGACTAGCAGGTTGATTGCAGGTGGGGACTGGTGTGAGGTTCAAGTTAGGATCACATCACCCAAGACCGCATCTTATATAATAAGAACTATAGTACGTAGGAAAATAATTTACATTTATGTAATGGAAATTAGTCTAGTTGCTTTGTCTTTTCGTTAGTAGAGGTCGTTGGTTCTCAAGTTGTAATATGGAACTCTTATAATCTTGTCGCTACCGTATGCTTTATTTTTCCGCCTAGTTATATTCCTTTATCGATGGAACGTTGACGATCTTGGATGGGATTATTCCCACTAAGTGTCCAGTTGTGAACCGGAGTCATATTTTCATATGATTATCCGAGTCACTTAAGCCGAACCGTTACAGGTTTAGACTATTAAGTTGCTGCCATGAACATATTGAAGCAAGTGTGTGTGCAGTTGATGCAATGAAGCTGCTGCGATGATGAAGATTTGTTTTGGTCTGGTATTTGTCAGTGGTCTTCAAACCTATGTTGGGATGATGCTTGCATAATACAGTGCACAATCACTCCAACACCATATTGCTTTTGTGGGTCTCTTTGATGCTGGAGGTCTGGTCCAGGCATTAGTCATTGGAATATGTCTCGTATTGACATGCTCAAGGGTAATTTGGAACATGGAATGTATGTCGTTTTGGTCTCTGTTTTGAACAGTATTAGTGTACTCAGTTTTTGTAAAGGCTGATTGCTATTTAGCAACAGTTTTAGTTTAGGAGTTTTCTCTTTTGGATGTTGACGTGTCCTTACGAAGCGAATGACGAGGGGCCTGTCCCTTAGGAGCTTCGTCTGGGTCGTCTTCTCTGTCTTTTGGACCTTTTGTAAGCTTCGGCTATTTTTCTGGCATTTTATAATACTTACTTTGCCAAAAAAAAAATGTTAAAAAGTAGTTTATGGAGGTCATAGTTTGATGTGTAACTCTAGGAATTTATGGAGGTCATATATATATAACATGTTAAAAAGGAATAAAAAACATGTTTTAGCTAACTCAAAAAAAAAAAAAGCAAATTAACAAAACCGGGTATCCGGTTTTCCGACCCGGTTTAAACGGGTACCCGGAAACCGGGTACCCGGTTTAAACCGGGTCGGAACCGGGTACCCGGTTTAAACCGGGTCGGAACCGGGTCACGATTTTAGGTACCCGAAAAAGCGGGTACCCGGAATTCCGAATCCGGGTCGACCCGGTACCCGGTTTTGAACACCCCTACTATGGAGAACACGAACCAAAAGAAATTAATAACGTGGCCAAAGGTCATAAGTACAAGACATAAATGGTTGTAATTATGGTTTTATCTATAGATCTTATAAAAAAAATAAGTACTCAACAACATAATTATGAGTTATTTGGATTCAATTGCATACGAGATTGAGCTCCAGAATAATGGTCCGATTTACGGTATTATAAGATATTTCTGATACGATGATAATAAATACTTCAAGCTAATCAAATGAAAAATCAATGAATACATAGTATGAACCTAAATTATATGATTAATTCAAAAAAACGCTAATAAAATTATAAATGAATTTGAAAAGATTTATTGAATAAATATAAATACTTTGGGTAAAAAAATTTTTTTAAGCAACTACGCAAGAATTAACATAAATTTGGTGACATATATTATTTATACAGTGGTCTAAGATGGTATTTTTTTAACTTTTTTATTATATCTTTAATGAAAAGCCTTCTAGGAAATAAATGTTTTTTAATTTTTTTTGCTGGATGGATATATAATCATTCTTATAAGCATTAAATGTTAAATTCTTTATAAGTGTGTTGAGTTATGTGAAATTTATATTGTTGAACGTTGAATATGAAAGGTCTTATAGTTGCTCTACTCATTCTCAATGTTGAATTTTGAAATCTAATCTCTGTTATAGTGTGACTGAAAATAGGCCTCTCAAACAGAATAGGTTGGGTTGGGTCGAGTTCGAGTTCGAGTTCGAATTATATGTAAACATGTTAGATAACCTTTGATCCAAACCCAACCCATCTAGTTACATGGGTCAAAAACTCAAAATACATACATGCAACAGATGAAGTCGACTTGATTTCGACTCACTTAACTCGTTATATTTTATGTTCTCTTTCTAATGTTTTTAACATTATTATATTAAACTATTTAAGCCTTAATTTAAATTTTATGTTTTATTGTTGTTTATATTGTATTTACTATGAAAGTTAAAAAAATATTAATCAAATTAAGTTTAGGTTATGATAACAACAATCTGCAGAACTAACCCTTCATTTTTAAAGTTTATTTTATGAATAAACATAATTTGTCAAACTAGTTGAAGTGATTATACACAATATTATCGTTCTTTGTATGCTAAATTTCAGGGCAGATGATTGAAATACCCTAGAATCCCAAATGAGTAAGTATACAATAGTGATAATCATGCTACTCTCAACTTAAGGTCTATTTAATTTGATGGAAAAAATAAAAAAAAATTTGAGCAAGTGGAAATCAGTAACTCTGAATTTTGATCCCGAAAATCTAAAAAGTTCAAAAATCAATAAGTGGAAATCAGCAACTTTGATAAAAAAAAATCAAAAAAAAAAAATCAACCTAAAAAAATCAAAAAAAAAAAACCCCTTAAAAATAAAAAAAATCAACCAACAAAAATTCAAAATACATCATCATAAAAAAACAATCATTTGAAAAACACAAATAAAACAATAAAAAACTGAACTAAACACAAAGAAATCAACAACAAAAGATTCCAAATACACAAACAAATCAAAAAGCAATAAGCATACGTACATTACAATTACAAGATTCTAAAATGAGTGATTTGCCAAATCGGGGTTGAAAATTAAAATAATTTCAACTTTAGTGATCTTTAGAAAATAATTTTCAAAATGATGTTTATATAATAAAATAGTTTTACTAAGGTACATTTTTTGGTTTGCTAATTCCAAACCTGTAAAAGGATAAAATTGTTTTACCAAGCAAATATATGCGTTAAACAATTTTAAAATCCCACAAGTTTTGTAGAAAGAGTAAAATATCCCAAAAAAAGACTTCAACATACAACCAAAAATCTCAATCAAGACCAAAAGTCAAAATCAATAAAGATGTTTGTCGAAAATGGTGTATCCTTGTGATCTGTTGTTAGCATCATCCTTGTGATCTATAATAGAAAAAATCAAGTGAGTTTTTAGTGTAAAAAATAATACATCGAATATCGCAATACCTTGAAGAACATGTTTTTTTACTATGACTTTTTTATGACAAATGCTACAAGTGACCTTCCCTTGTATCGAGTCATCCATCTGGTTTCGTAAACGTTGGGATTTGGGTCGTCCTTTGGTTCATTTGAGACTAACATTAGCAATTACTTTTGGTCTATTGTATGGCGCCTAATAGTCTTTGTTAGGAATTCGAACAATTTTACAGGCTACTGCGGTGATTGGTATAGGTAGCGGCTGTGGTGGGAAGCCGACAGTTGTCGTGGATGGCGGTTGTCGTTGGTCACTTCAAGTCCCCTTCATCAGTTTTACAGATTTTCAGTTTAGGGGTTTAACAAAACTAATTGGCTTTTTGGAATTGGAATTGGAATAAGTTTAGTCTTGGTTTAGTTTTGCTTGAGAGAGAATTAATAGGTTTGGAACTTCCCAAACCACAATCAAATAGATTTAGTTAATTTTTTACTTAATGAACACTAGTTTGGGAAATAAATTTTGGTGAGCACCATTTTGAGAATTTTTTTTTTCCAACACTACTTCGGCAAATCATTCTTCTAAAATTGATTCCGTGGTGAAATTTAGTACTTCAAATTTTGAAGGTGGAACCGTTAGCGACTTGAGTTGCGATGTTTTTAGAAATTCGAACCATATAGAATATTGCAAGCAAAGACTTAAATTAGGGTTTTCACTTTTTTCAACCTTATTTAAAGTTTGTATACTTGGGCCGCCAGAAAGGAGAATAGAGTTGGGTCTTGGGCGCCTAATTAAAATTACTTAAATATATTAATGTGTGTTTCTGTCTACGGTTTACAGTTTATAGTAGACTGCAATTTATTATGGTTTTTTGGTGTGGTTTGGTATTAAAATTTTAAAATATAAACGAACCAGAAACTGTGTTTTTTTTAAAAAAAAATAATCGAACCACATTATATAGACTAGCCCAAATACTTCAATTAAGGTTTGGTCCGATTCGGCTTGCGGTTTATAACAAACTTTGTTTAGCACCACATGTGTTCCAGCATTAGAAGTTGAAGTTATCAGTATCGGTTCTTTGAGGGTGAATCATTGGTGCACATGTCAAAACTTGAAAACAAGCTGTATTCCCATTTATGCTTTTACCTCTTATTATGGTATCTCTTTTTGTTTGCATTTAAATCTTATTAGGTATGCTTTCTTGTGTAGTATGCATACTATTTTCTTGTTGGAGGTGAATAATATAGTTTTGTTTAGGTTTTATCTTTGAACAACAACACTATAATGTAGTGAAGTTTTTGATAATTTTTATGGTGAATAGAAAATGAAAAAGACAATCAGCAAAAATGAGGATATTTATTTGTTTTTCCTAGGTGAATTTACAGTTGAGTTGTTTTATTCATTACTTAGCAACATTTGGGATTTACTACTCTATGGCAATCATAGAATAAAGACTACCCTGTTATATAACCTATATAAGAGTTGTCACGACGTTAATGCTAGAATTATAAATATTCTCACAGAATATTTTGCATATATTGTAATTATTTGGTGTATATTTAAATCTTAGAAAATAATGTTAGGAATATATTGTAATTATTTAGTTTCTTATTTAGTTTCCTAAACACCATAGTTTAGTCTTGTATATATTCTTATGATGATAATAAGAAGGCATCTAATCTTTCTCCCAAGTCATTTCTTATATGGTATCAGTTGCTTAGGTTGCTTTCCTTGGCATTTTTCTTTTCCTTTTTTTCACCATTTTTGGCCGGCAGCTTGTCTCCAAGGCTGTGCCGCCTATCCCACCACCTATTTTGGCTTTTTCCTTCTCGTTTCTCATGGCTTCCCCCACTAAAATTCATCCCGCAACTTTGGTGTCCAACATTAAGACTTGTGTTCCTATTCAACTTGAAGAGGATGGATCTAATTTTCATACTTGGGTTACTCTCATTGAACTTTCATTGTTCCACTCATCTTGTTGACTCTCATCTTGCTCCCGCCGACTCATCGGATTCTAAAGATTCCGATTGGAAACGTCTTGACAATCTTGTTCGTACATGGCTTTATGGCACTATTAGTCCATCTCTTCTCAAAACTATTGTCCGTCCAAAGGATAGTTCTTATGATGCTTGGTCTCACATTGAGAAATATTTTCAAAATAATAAGACTTCTCGTGTTCTTCGACTTGAATCTCAATTCAATTCGACTTTTCTTGATGCTTTCCCGAATGTAAAAGCCTATTGCAATGCTCTTGAGGATCTTGCTACCTCCCTCACCAATCTTGGCACTCCCATTTCCGACAACCGTTTGGCTCTTCAAGTGTTACAAGGTTTGAACTCCGACTACAAAACATTTCGTTCTTTGGTTCAACACATGTCTCCCATTCCTTCCTTTGATGATCTCGGTCTATGCTTGAGTTGGAAGAACACTCACATACTAAAGACAAACCTTCTCCCGATTCGGCTCTTGTCACTCATTCACGGTCCCATTATTCAGATTTTTCAGAAAATTCGGAGCCCCGACATTCTCCTAATTTTTTGAGGGTCCTCGACCACCTCGTCATGGTGGCCGGCCCCTGTGGCTCCTATTCTGGCCAGCAGCACCACCGGTCTAATTCCAGGCCATTGTATCACTCTGGGCCGAGAACTCCATCCCATAGACAGCCCAGGCCAGCCGTTTACAATAATGGGCCAACAGCTTCTTCCAATTCCCATTGTCATTGTTGCTCTAAACAGTGGGCCAAACCTCCTTGTCCTCATCCTACTCAACCTTGGGCCTCTCAGAATCAGCCCAGCAGAAATTCTTCAAAGGGCATTCTTGGGCCACCTCCTGTAACACACCGAGATTTTCAGACTTTATTAATTAATAATTTAATAACCTTTGGGGAATTTTATAATTATATTAAATTAATTTTTAAGTAGTTTAATAAGTTTCGTTTGTAAACGAATCTAAATATTAGCATGTGTTTATATTAAAATACAAGTACGACTTCTAAAATAAAGAGGTTTGAATCAAATTACTATTTTACTAGAATGTGTGGGCACATAAAAACGAGTTTTATAAGTGGGCATTTCAAGAAAGTGAATCTAGGAATAATAATAATAATAATAATAATAATAATAATAATAATAATAATAATAATAATAATAATAATAATAATAATAATAATAACAACAACAATAATAATAAGACCCATGATAAAAGACTTAGTAAACCCTAACACTAGCCGTCATCTTGCTCTTCCCTTACATACTCTCTTCTCTCATTCTCCCTTGGAGCCGCCAGCAAGGGCAGCAGGCGCGCCGCCTTTCTGACCACCCACGACCACCACCATAACAGCCGGCTTTCCTTCTCCCCCGGACAGCAGCCGCAGCCCACTAGTTCGAGCCCTATACCAGCCATACGGGGGCGTTTTCGGGGCTCAAAACAGCAGCCAAGGCTGCCCCACCTCTCTCTTCTCTTAATTCTTCTCATTGTAAGCTATATTCTTCCCTCTTTGTGAGAAATTCTTTACCCAATTTAAGTTTGTATGTTTTTGATATTTAATTTCTTATTATTTAGAGTTTGTATTTGTTAAATTTGAGTATGTTATCTTGATTTTTATTATGGGTTTGATGATTATGGTGATTTGAAAATAGATATTTAGGGTATATATTATAATGAATTTAAATGTAGTATTTTGGGTAAATTCATGAATCTTAGTTTAGATTAAGTTATAGCTTGATATAATTTAAAATGAGTAGATATTAGAAAGTGTAATTTGAACTTGAATTAGTAAGATTTGGATGAATTTAAAAGTAGTATGTACTACTTTTGTGGGTTGGATGGTGTTTTTATTGAATTAAAACCTTGTGTGAGTCTTGTTTATGTGACATGGTTGATGAATGGTGGCTAGTTATTGTTTATGTGACTTTACTCATGGTGGTGTGACTAGTGTTGTTGATACCCATTATTGTAGAGTAAATGATAATAATAATTACTAAGAAAGATTAAGGTCGCGATTGTCGTTAATGAAAGTATTGTCGTGGTTATAGTCGTTTGATGAGGTGGTTAGTTTGAGCTTGGTTATTATATTGATATGTTCAATTGTGATACTAAATTATACGACTTTGACCCAAGTTATACGAATCGTTATTAATTCGTCAAACTACAAAATTTATTCATTCTTAATCGTCTTACTTTAAAAACCTTGGAAAAATAATAAATCACTACTACCATAAGTAATATGATTGATGATTTGGTGTAATATCATATATTATGCGTCCCTAAACTTTCCCATTAGTAGTTTGATTAAAGCACAAGCATAGGGTCGCGTTAGTTCACTTGAACACACCTTTGTGTAGAATTCATGGGACTCTAATGTTATGGTTTGATTGGAACTGACGACGTAGTTCATGTGTGAACATGGGTTGAATTTATTACATGAATGTGTTTAGAATGCGCATTAGTTTGAATTGAAACTTGTTCGGCTAATAGTGTAGTTGAATGGAGTCAGTGCTTCTTGGATGATGTGAAGTAAGCTTATTAGTCTTACTCTTAACGTGTATAGGTGCCCGGTTCATAAGAGGGGCGTAAGAACCTCCTTCGAAGTGACTTTTGCGACTTGTTATCTTGCAGCTGTAGGTAAGTACACGCAGTAGCTAATTCTTGTATCTTGCATATGTTTTCTTTGCGTAGCAATATTGTATGAGTTATGTTGGATACGAACTGCTATTAAATATTAGTAAGTTAGTGCTACAAGTGGGAATCAGCTGTAGACATAGTAGAGAATGAGTTCTGATATCGCGAGATTAGAATGTTGGATTCTATGAGATTGAAATGGGAATAAGTCTCCTTATTTGAAGAGACATTAAGTTGGATATTTACTGTGACTCCACTGGATTGGTACCCCAGCTGGATTAGTTCCCGGAGGCATTGACCGTCTATATATGGTCGCTGTACGGGGGTATGATCATACTTTGCCATTGGGCGCCGGCATGGCCGTCACCGTCCTTGGCTGAGGTGTTGCCATGTGGGTCTTGCAAACCCCAATATGGTGGCCTCTAGTCACATATGAAGATATATAAAAGTAATTGAAGAAAACAGAAGACGGTGAAGATTTTGAGAAGTATGTTGAATTGAGAAATAGGTGGAGTAGAGGCTTACACGTTTGGATACATTCCTCGCCTTGCTTTGTCGAAATTGTTTATTGGCTACGTATGCATAATTGATTGTTGTTACTGACGTGTACTGTTTGTTTCCTTGTTGTTTGGCTTATCTTTGATGGCCCTGCTATGACACGTTGGTCTATGACCTTACGTTGAGCAGTAGGGGTATCATAGATAGCACTTGCAGGTTTTTGGAGTTTCTTTGCATTGCATACGGGGGGATGTGAGTGAGAAACTTGACGCGTGCCATATTCTAACTATTTTGACAATACATGTAGTTTTTGAATTGTATTGCGTATGTTTTTGGTTTGAGGCGCGTGCCCTCCTTTTTGATGTAATTCGTTCCGCTGCAAAGGTTTATTTCGTTTTATATTTCGTTATAGTATCTTGAGTGATTTGTATAGCTGGTTATGTTTTTGGAAAACCCAAGTGTTTACATAGGAACCACGATCCATGCTTAGCATGTCGACAGAGATTTTGGCGATGATCATTCCGCCGTGATTTTGTTACAAGGCTATTAATGCCTCTTCTCGTGATGGTTTATTGTCTGTTTGATCCTTTTGGCGCGTTAAAATTCAAGGCAGATGCTGCCGAAATTTCCGTAGAATTTTTGTTTGAAAGTTTTTCCATAACCTCTTTAAATCAAACTTTATTTGTCTTTTTATTTTCTTTTATTTTGTTTTAAATGTAACACCCGAATTTCCCTCGTTCTCTTTCGGTTTTGGTTCCGTCCAGAGGGTTGGAAATTCAGGGGTGTTACAGGTGGTATCAGAGCCAGTGGTTCCTATCTTTCCTAAACGCTTTGTGTTTTCTTTAATACTTATTCTTTTTGTTTTTTTTTTAAAAGTTAAACTGTTCTGTGAGTTTGGGTAGATATGGGTTAGGTGCATTTCCATACGCATGCGTTTTGATTATTACTGCACATCAAATTTACATGTTTATGTCTACGTTCTTTGCGATGATTGTAATGGATTCTTGTAATGGATTTGTTGTGACTTAACAAATGACATGTTATTTATTGAAATTTTAAGTATGAATTATGGTAGTAGGAACAAATGTTGCTAGTTATGAGTTGCGTAAAAGGCTACATTTTTTTTTATGTAAATGTCCTAGTTAAGCTACGAGTTATCGTACTTACCTTCATGTGGATGGTTATATAACCTCCAACCTTATATTAGTTGTTTATGTACGTGTGTTTCATTGGTTAGTAGTTTATGTCAATATTATTATTTAGGTAAGCTTATTAGTTCATGTTTTTTTTTGTAAAGTTAAAGACTAGTTATTTTAAAATAAAGATGAATTTCATGCGAAACAAAGATGTATGCCTAGTTAGAAGTTGTATACAAAGTGTGTTCTTGGCAATGAAGCACATTATCTTAACGAATCGTGAACATCTCTCGATTTTGGAACTTTTGATTGCAGGGAAATGCCTCCTTTGTCTAGCCAACGTTTGAAGAGACGCTCGACTAATAAGGCCTTACGAGATCTAGTCATGGAACTAGCCGAGGAAAGGAGATCTAGGTCTGCGCCTGAGGTTGAGACGGCAGCCTCCATGAGCAAGAGCATCTCACAGAACAAACCCCCTGTGTTTACCGGAGCTGGAGAACCCGCAGTTTTAGAGAACTGGTTACGGGAATTTGATAAGATCTTCAACGTGGTGCAATGCCCCGAGCATCTGAGAGTGGATCAAGCCGCTTTCTATCTACAAGAAGAAGCTGATTACTGGTGGTCCAATACCAGGGATAACTTGATGAGTGATCCTCTGGAGCCGTTGCAATGGAAAGAATTTAAACGGGTGATTCGGGAAAAATTTTACCCACCTCATATCAGAAAGCAAAAGTCCAATGAATTTTCCAAGCTCGAGATGGGGGATTTAACAGTTGACGAATACTACAAGAAGTTCATGGAGTATGTGAAGTATTGCCCTGATGACGTCCCTACTGAAGAACAAAAGATGCAACGTTTTGAATTGGGGCTGAGGAATGACATTCAAGTGCATGTTGATAGTGACCGGTACACCACTCTGGATGCGATGTACCAAAGAGCTGCTCAAGTGGGGAGTCTACTGCATAAAGATAAAGGAAAGAAGCCTGAGACTAGCAGTGTAGGTGTCAACAGTGGGGAAAAGAGAAAAGAAAGCTTCCAGCAGCAGCACCATTCCCAGCAGAACAAGAAACACATGGGCTTTTCAAGCTTCGAAAGAAGTGGAAAGTCGCACCATAGGGGGTTCAAGGATCAAAAGAAGATTGTAGACCGTAATGGTAAAGAAAGAGTTTACTTCTGTCGCAGGTGTCCAAACAACCACCCAGGGAAGGATTGTGATGGGAACTTGGTTGAATGTAATTTTTGTGGCAAGCTAGGGCATCGTGACTTCGAATGTTATGCCAAACACGGGCGTCCGAATCAACTAACTGGGGGACAACAGAATGTCAATCAAAAGAATTTGGGGCATCAGAGGAATGGGAATGACTACCGTGGTCAAAGCCTATATCAGCCGAAGAATGGAAATGGATATCGGTCTAATCCAAGCAGCTACAAACCCGGAGAGTCTAGTGGTCGAAATGCTGGAAGTGCGGGAACTAGTGCACCTTCTACTCAATCAACACCTGGGAGATTGACCGCCATCAGCACAAAGGAAGCAGAGAATGCAAAGGATGTGGTGACAGGTACGTTTCTTGTGAACTCCGTGCCTGTCAACGTGTTATTTGATACTGGAGCATCAAATTCTTTTGTATCTGCATCAATGATCGATAAGTTAGGATTAAAGGACCCCGAAACTTGTTTGTACGCCGTAGCAGTTCCTTCAGGAGAATTATACCAATGCACTAGAGCTTACAAGAGTGTTCCTTTGACCATCGGGGGGACTGTTTTTCCTAGTGACCTATATGAGTTAAATATGTGTGACTTAGACATCATTCTTGGGATGGACTGGTTGGGTCGGTTTAAGGCAGTTGTGGAATGTGAGAGGCAAGAAGTCAGGCTTGTGGGACCCAAGGGAAAGAAGGTTAAGTACTGTAAGGTTACTTCTGGGATGCAAACAAAGATGGTATCGTCTCTGAAGATGAAAACCCTATTGAGGAAGGGATTGCCAAGTTACCTATGCCATGTGCGTAAGATAGAAGACGAGACTTTGACTCCGGAATCAGTGCCAGTTGTAAACGAGTTTCTCGATGTTTTTCCAGAGGAGATACCAGGAATGCCACCTGTTAGAGCTGTTGAGTTCACCATAGACCTAGTACCAGGGGCGGGACCTATATCGAAAGCACCATATAGATTGGCACCAGCTGAAATGGAGGAACTTAAAAAGCAAGTTGAAGAGTTATTAGAGAAGGGATACATTCGACCGAGTGTGTCGCCTTGGGGAGCGCCTGTCTTGTTTGTTCGTAAGAAGGATGGAAGTATGAGGCTATGCATTGATTATCGGGAATTGAATAAGATAACTGTGAAGAACAAATACCCTCTTCCGAGAATCGATGATTTGTTTGATCAACTTAAGGGGGCAGGGTTATTTTCCAAAATTGATTTGAGGTCTGGTTATCATCAACTGAGGATTGCGGAGCGCGATATTCCAAAAACAGCTTTTAGGACTCGATATGGGCACTTTGAGTTCACAGTGATGCCTTTTGGGTTGACAAATGCACCTGCATCTTTTATGTGCATGATGAATCAGGTGTTTAGTTCGTGCCTTGACAATTTCGTGGTGGTCTTTATTGATGATATCTTGGTGTACTCGAAGGATAAGGAAGAACACGAACAACACTTGAGGAAGGTATTGCAGATACTTCGGGAGAATCAGTTGTATGCCAAGTTTTCTAAGTGTGAGTTCTGGCTTGAAAAAGTGTCATTCTTGGGTCACTTCATTTCCAAAGAGGGAGTTTCCGTCGATCCAGCTAAGATTGAAGCAGTGAGAGATTGGCCTGCACCAAAGAATGTGACTGAAGTAAGGAGCTTTTTGGGTTTAGCTGGTTACTATAGGAGATTTGTGAAAGATTTCTCAAAGATCGCTCGCCCCATGACCAACTTGATGAAGAAAGACAAGAAGTACGAGTGGACAGAGGATTGTGAAGTAGCTTTCCAAACGTTGAAGGAGAGATTGACTACCGCACCAGTGTTGACCCTTCCGGACAGCACATCGGAGTACCTCGTATATAGTGATGCATCGAAAAATGGGCTAGGGTGTGTGTTGATGCAGGATAGAAAGGTTATTGCTTATGCATCCAGGCAGCTGAAACCGCATGAAGTCAATTACCCGACTCACGACCTGGAACTAGCAGCCATTGTCTTTGCTCTGAAAATTTGGAGACATTACTTGTATGGAGTGAAGTGTAAGATTTACACTGATCATCAGAGCTTGCGATACTTGTATACGCAACAAAATTTGAACATGAGGCAACGAAGATGGCTTGAGCTGATTAATGACTATGACGTGGAGTTTGATTACCACGAGGGTAGGGCGAACGTGGTAGCCGATGCTCTGAGTAGAAAGACCAATCATTCAATGTCTTCCTTGACTATTCCTAGAGAGTTACAAAGAGACATAGAGAAATTAAATCTTGAGATTGTGCAGCATGGAGAGCTTAAGTCCAGATTAGCAGCCTTATCCATCCGACCCTCAATTTTCGAAGAAATTTTAACAAATCAAGTGAGTGACTCCTTATTAGAGAAAACGAGGGAGCAGGTTAAAGAAGGAAAAGCTGAAGGATTCACCATATTTGAGGATGGTAGCATTCGGTACAAGGGTCGATGGTGTGTACCTTCTTCTTGTACGGAGCTCAAGGATAAAATCTTGACAGAGGCTCATAGTTCGATGTATTCTGTCCACCCGGGAGGAGATAAAATGTATCAAGATCTGAAGCAAACGTTCTGGTGGTCTGGGATGAAAAGAGATATTGCTGAGTTTGTTTCCAGGTGTCTGACATGTCAAAAAGTCAAAAGTGAACACAAGAGGCCTGCAGGTTTACTCCAACCCTTAGATATCCCTGTATGGAAATGGGATGACATATCTATGGATTTTGTTTTGGGTTTACCAAGGACTAGGTCGGGAAATGATACGTTATGGGTGATCGTGGATAGACTCACCAAGAGTGCCAGGTTCATTCCGATGAATAATCAGTGGAGTATGGATCAATTGGCTCGAGCTTACCTTAAGAATGTGGTGCGATACCATGGTGTCCCTAGGTCTATAGTTTCTGATCGTGATACTAGGTATGTGTCAAAATTTTGGGAAGCATTCCAGGCAGCTCTGGGAACTGAACTTCTACGGAGCACATCTTTTCACCCTGCTACTGATGGCCAGACCGAGCGCACTAATAGGACTCTTGAAGATATGTTGCGAGCTGTAGCCTTGGATAGGCAAGGATCATGGGATGAGTGCCTAGATATGGTTGAATTTTCATATAACAATAGTTATCAAGCAAGCATTCAGATGGCACCTTTCGAGGCTTTATATGGTCGTCGATGTCGTAATCCGGTATGTTGGGATGATTTCAGCGAGTCTGTCACTCTAGGCCCGGCTATGTTAGAGGAGATGACCGATCAGGTAAAAATGATTCGAGAAAGACTTAAGGCGGCGCAGGATCGACAAAAGTCCTACGCAGATCTTAAGCGGAGACCTGATGAGTTTGCCGTAGGGGATTATGTACTGTTGAGAGTTTCGCCGATGAAAGGAGTCATGAGGTTTGGCAAGAAGGGAAAGTTGAGCCCAAAGTTTATAGGACCTTATGAGGTCACAGAGAAGGTAGGAAAGGTCGCTTACAGACTAGCATTACCCAATGAGTTGGGTAAGGTCCATGACGTGTTTCATATCTCACAGCTGAAGCGATATGTTCCCGACAAATCTCATGTACTAGACCCCGAACCCTTAGACCTTGATGAGAATTTGTCCTATGAAGAGAAGCCTATCGAGATCTTAGATTCTAAGGTGCGCAGTACGAGGAGGAAAGATATAAAGATGGTGAAAGTTCTATGGGCTAACCAGCGCACACAGGAGGCAACGTGGGAAACCGAGGACTCCATGCGCGAGAGATACCCTCACCTTTTTCCTGAGGTTAGTGAGTTACGGGGTCGTAACTAAGTTCTTAAGGGGGGTAGAATGCGTTAGAATTTCGAGTGTTTGCATGCATTTTCTCGTCCACGATAACAATTTATTGCAATTTTCATGCTTTTGATTGATTGTTTGAACCAAATTATGAGCAATCTACATGTTTTCGATTAAATGTTTGAATTAAATTGTGTGATATTTACATGCTTGTGATTAGTTATTTGGGTCGATGTAGGTGACTACATACACTCGAAATGAAATATGAATAAATTTGCCAATGGCGTAGATAAGGACACGATTCTTACGTCAAATCATAAGCTGAAATAGATAAAACACCTTCTCGAGTTATTAGAAATATAAATCTTTTTTTTAGGGTTGTACTTTTGTTACCTCAGTTTCGGGGACGAAACTCTTTTTAAGGGGGGTAGTCTGTAACACACCGAGATTTTCAGACTTTATTAATTAATAATTTAATAACCTTTGGGGAATTTTATAATTATATTAAATTAATTTTTAAGTAGTTTAATAAGTTTCGTTTGTAAACGAATCTAAATATTAGCATGTGTTTATATTAAAATACAAGTACGACTTCTAAAATAAAGAGGTTTGAATCAAATTACTATTTTACTAGAATGTGTGGGCACATAAAAACGAGTTTTATAAGTGGGCATTTCAAGAAAGTGAATCTAGGAATAATAATAATAATAATAATAATAATAATAATAATAATAATAATAATAATAATAATAATAATAATAATAATAATAACAACAACAATAATAATAAGACCCATGATAAAAGACTTAGTAAACCCTAACACTAGCCGTCATCTTGCTCTTCCCTTACATACTCTCTTCTCTCATTCTCCCTTGGAGCCGCCAGCAAGGGCAGCAGGCGCGCCGCCTTTCTGACCACCCACGACCACCACCATAACAGCCGGCTTTCCTTCTCCCCCGGACAGCAGCCGCAGCCCACTAGTTCGAGCCCTATACCAGCCATACGGGGGCGTTTTCGGGGCTCAAAACAGCAGCCAAGGCTGCCCCACCTCTCTCTTCTCTTAATTCTTCTCATTGTAAGCTATATTCTTCCCTCTTTGTGAGAAATTCTTTACCCAATTTAAGTTTGTATGTTTTTGATATTTAATTTCTTATTATTTAGAGTTTGTATTTGTTAAATTTGAGTATGTTATCTTGATTTTTATTATGGGTTTGATGATTATGGTGATTTGAAAATAGATATTTAGGGTATATATTATAATGAATTTAAATGTAGTATTTTGGGTAAATTCATGAATCTTAGTTTAGATTAAGTTATAGCTTGATATAATTTAAAATGAGTAGATATTAGAAAGTGTAATTTGAACTTGAATTAGTAAGATTTGGATGAATTTAAAAGTAGTATGTACTACTTTTGTGGGTTGGATGGTGTTTTTATTGAATTAAAACCTTGTGTGAGTCTTGTTTATGTGACATGGTTGATGAATGGTGGCTAGTTATTGTTTATGTGACTTTACTCATGGTGGTGTGACTAGTGTTGTTGATACCCATTATTGTAGAGTAAATGATAATAATAATTACTAAGAAAGATTAAGGTCGCGATTGTCGTTAATGAAAGTATTGTCGTGGTTATAGTCGTTTGATGAGGTGGTTAGTTTGAGCTTGGTTATTATATTGATATGTTCAATTGTGATACTAAATTATACGACTTTGACCCAAGTTATACGAATCGTTATTAATTCGTCAAACCACAAAATTTATTCATTCTTAATCGTCTTACTTTAAAAACCTTGGAAAAATAATAAATCACTACTACCATAAGTAATATGATTGATGATTTGGTGTAATATCATATATTATGCGTCCCTAAACTTTCCCATTAGTAGTTTGATTAAAGCACAAGCATAGGGTCGCGTTAGTTCACTTGAACACACCTTTGTGTAGAATTCATGGGACTCTAATGTTATGGTTTGATTGGAACTGACGACGTAGTTCATGTGTGAACATGGGTTGAATTTATTACATGAATGTGTTTAGAATGCGCATTAGTTTGAATTGAAACTTGTTCGGCTAATAGTGTAGTTGAATGGAGTCAGTGCTTCTTGGATGATGTGAAGTAAGCTTATTAGTCTTACTCTTAACGTGTATAGGTGCCCGGTTCATAAGAGGGGCGTAAGAACCTCCTTCGAAGTGACTTTTGCGACTTGTTATCTTGCAGCTGTAGGTAAGTACACGCAGTAGCTAATTCTTGTATCTTGCATATGTTTTCTTTGCGTAGCAATATTGTATGAGTTATGTTGGATACGAACTGCTATTAAATATTAGTAAGTTAGTGCTACAAGTGGGAATCAGCTGTAGACATAGTAGAGAATGAGTTCTGATATCGCGAGATTAGAATGTTGGATTCTATGAGATTGAAATGGGAATAAGTCTCCTTATTTGAAGAGACATTAAGTTGGATATTTACTGTGACTCCACTGGATTGGTACCCCAGCTGGATTAGTTCCCGGAGGCATTGACCGTCTATATATGGTCGCTGTACGGGGGTATGATCATACTTTGCCATTGGGCGCCGGCATGGCCGTCACCGTCCTTGGCTGAGGTGTTGCCATGTGGGTCTTGCAAACCCCAATATGGTGGCCTCTAGTCACATATGAAGATATATAAAAGTAATTGAAGAAAACAGAAGACGGTGAAGATTTTGAGAAGTATGTTGAATTGAGAAATAGGTGGAGTAGAGGCTTACACGTTTGGATACATTCCTCGCCTTGCTTTGTCGAAATTGTTTATTGGCTACGTATGCATAATTGATTGTTGTTACTGACGTGTACTGTTTGTTTCCTTGTTGTTTGGCTTATCTTTGATGGCCCTGCTATGACACGTTGGTCTATGACCTTACGTTGAGCAGTAGGGGTATCATAGATAGCACTTGCAGGTTTTTGGAGTTTCTTTGCATTGCATACGGGGGGATGTGAGTGAGAAACTTGACGCGTGCCATATTCTAACTATTTTGACAATACATGTAGTTTTTGAATTGTATTGCGTATGTTTTTGGTTTGAGGCGCGTGCCCTCCTTTTTGATGTAATTCGTTCCGCTGCAAAGGTTTATTTCGTTTTATATTTCGTTATAGTATCTTGAGTGATTTGTATAGCTGGTTATGTTTTTGGAAAACCCAAGTGTTTACATAGGAACCACGATCCATGCTTAGCATGTCGACAGAGGTTTTGGCGATGATCATTCCGCCGTGATTTTGTTACAAGGCTATTAATGCCTCTTCTCGTGATGGTTTATTGTCTGTTTGATCCTTTTGGCGCGTTAAAATTCAAGGCAGATGCTGCCGAAATTTCCGTAGAATTTTTGTTTGAAAGTTTTTCCATAACCTCTTTAAATCAAACTTTATTTGTCTTTTTATTTTCTTTTATTTTGTTTTAAATGTAACACCCGAATTTCCCTCGTTCTCTTTCGGTTTTGGTTCCGTCCAGAGGGTTGGAAATTCAGGGGTGTTACACCTCCTCATCATGGTTTATGTGTGGATTCTTCACCGAGTTACTCTCCCACCGATATTGATCAAGCATTGCATACTCTCTCTTTGACTTCTCCGGATGAGGAGTATATATGGACACCAGGGCTGCATCTCATATGACACACTCCAAAGGTACTTTTTTGAATTATTTTCCTTTAAAGTCATCTAATTCTAATTCTATTATTGTTGGTAATGGTGCTATGCTTCCCGTTCACGGTCATGGTCATGTATCTATCCCCTCCCCATCCCAACCTTTAGTTTTAAAACATGTTCTTCATTCCCCTTCGCTCATTAAAAATCTTATTTCTGTTCGCAAATTTACTCGAGATAATAATGTTTCCATTGAGTTTGATCCTTTCGGTTTTTCTGTGAAGGACTTGGGCACAAAGAACATAATCCTGCGGTCTAATAGCACTGGCGACCTCTATCCTTTCCACTTGACACATGGAGCTACCTCGTCATCTCCCTATGCTTTTTCAGCCTTATCATTTAGCACTTGGCATTCTCGTTTGGGTCATCCGAGAAACACTATCTTAGATTTTTTGTCTTCTTCTAAGCTTATTGAATGTAATAAAACTCCATCCTTTTTTTGTCAATCATGCCCTCTAGGCAGTCATGTTAGTCTCCCCTTTTATAATTCTACATCGATATGTACTCGTCCTTTCGAAATAATACATAGTGATTTATGGACATCTCCTATTTCAAGCCCATCCGAGTACAAATATTATGTGTTGTTTCTTGATCATTTCACTAATTATTTGTGTACATTTCCTTTATTTCGCAAATCTCAAGTATATGATATATTTGTTAATTTTCATTCTTATGTTCGCACACAATTTGAGCTCAATATAAAATCTTTTCAATGCGATCACGGGTGTGAATTTGACAATAACAATTTTCACCAATTTTGTGCGAGTCGGGGTATTATTCTTCGTTTTTCATGTCCACAAACATCCTCCCAAAATGAAAAATCCGAAAGAAAAATTCGTTCCATCAATAATATTATTCGTACTTTATTATGTCATGCTTCTCTTCCCCCATATATTTTGGCCTCACGCCTTAAATACCGCCACATATCTTCTCAATATTCTTCCATCCAAATTACTTGGCCATCTTACTCCCACTCATTTACTTTATCATAAATCTCCCTCTTATTCACATCTTCGGGTTTTTGGGTGCTTATGTTTTCCTCTCATTCCTTCCACCAAAATTCACAAACTTCAACCCCGCTCCTCTCTATGTGTCTTCTTGGGATATCCGTCATCACATCGAGGTTATAAGTGCTATGACATCGCATCGAGTAAAATAATAATTTCACGTCATGTAATTTTTGATGAGTCCACTTTTCCTTTTACTAACTGCCACAAACATACTCCTCACGAGTATAATTTTTTGGACTCCCATTATTCCCCCTCTGAAATTCAGCACTTGTTTCACCCCACAAGCCCAGAACCTGAGTCCATTACTACCACTACAAATCAGCCGCCACCCCCCTCATCATTGGGCCTGGCCCAGCCTTTACTTCTTCACTCCAAAATCTTAGGAAATAATGTTAGGAATATATTGTAGTTATTTAGTTTCCTAAACACCATAGTTTAGTCTTGTATTTATATTCTTATGATGATAATGAGAAGACATCCAATCTTTCTCCCAAATCATTTTTTTATAGTTAATATACATTATATAGATGCATGAGTTTTGACTGTCAAGTTGTCGCATTGACCATTAGGTAACATGTGACACTCATTTTTTGTCGTTACGCTGATATTTCACCGTTACAAGATTATTTGTCTCCCCATTAAAATTCTATAAATACTTGCTAACTTTAATTATTAAAGAATACTTATATTATTATCATGTTTGATTTTAATTATTAAACTAAATGGCTAATTAATAAGTTAATTAACTTCAAAAAAAACTTCCAAGTTAATAACTTCAAAAAATATTTATAAGTTGATTAATTATGCACAATAAGTTAATATAGTATTTTAACAAAAAAAAAAAAAAGCAATTATGCACAATAAGTTAATATAGTATTTTTACAAAAAAAAACAATTATAAGTTTGAAACACCTTATGTGATTTTTTTTTCAAAAAATCAAACCGCATCAGCAGCGATTCGTATTATTACTTCGTTATAATAGTTTTTTGCGACATCGCAATCATTTCAGTAACGCATCTGGGACCGAGTTTTTTTTTATAATGGCAATTAGCTTTAGTAACTCTTGTTGTGCCTCTATTTGCAATTATTGGTCATACTATAACACTAAGTAAGCATTCAGGAAGGGCCAAGGAGCTATGTTACAAGTTGGAATACTGTTGAACATATACTAATACTATCCTATTAGGCATCATTTAACGATTTTACGATAGCTATCTGTGATGGTTGGTGGAATGCAAGTTCATTTTTCATCAATATTTCCATTTCTTAAATAATTGTATTGTTTTGATTGTTGGATTAAACTTTTTACTAATTTTATTTGAATAATCAGATGTCGTTTGGGACAATCAGATTTTATTGTTTTGAAGATTTTATTTTGTATCCTTCTCGACCAGATGTGGAAATTCTTAATAATTTTTGTCTAGCCATTAAACTTTTGGGACAATCAGATTAAACTTTTTACTAATTGAAAAGTGTATTTTTCTCTCAGATTGAATCATCTCCCAATAAAGAATTACTTTACTACCTATTAAAAAACATTATGTCTTTGTTCTTTACAACTTTCAAACAAATGTTATTGTCTTTTGAAGATTGTATTTTGGACACATATGCTACATTTTGCTTATCTACATTATGTTGTATGCTATGCTATTGCTAACACAACTTGCTTGTCAATTGTTTGATTTTGTCTTTTCTAATGCATATTGTTCCTTTCACGTATTATCTTGTTTTTCAATGAACAATTGTATTTTGAACTAAAAGATATCAAGATTATTTGTTTGATATTGCTTAGTTTATTTTTTCATGAAGCTTGAAATACGAAAATGGAAATTTAAGGGACCGCGTAAGTGTTAAAAAATTAAATGGGACAAAGTCACTGAGACAAATGTAGTAATATGCAATGAAACTATAGAAGTATGGGATACCTGAAAATATTCATAGAAGGACAACCTATTATCTCATTGTTTCTGCAAATCAAAATTTAGTTAACATTTACTCCAAAACTGGGTGTTAAACTAGCATAATTTAGTTACTGTTAAATTTTCTGTTTTTTCTTTTTAGTGAAAATGTCAAGCAATACAACTATATGTATTTTCATAGGATACAGTATTACATGTAAGTTAGTTTACTCTAAATTTAATTTTGAGTAAAATAAGAATTCTTGGACATGTTGTTTACTACTATCTATATACCTTCAACCTTGATTCATTTACACTTTGCAACATATTATCATTACAATATTTTCACTCGTGTTAATGGTAATAGCATAGTATAAAATAACATTATAAATTTGATAGTCTAACTTGGGGATATGCACGCGATCCCACAACTAATTACATATAAAATGACAGCAATTGTTTTTACTATTTATATTTCGATCTGATGAATAATGTTTTGTTCTTTTGCTAATGTCTTGACACGTGTTTGTGTCTCAGTGGATGGCTAAGATGTTCCACAAATTACAAAGATAATCGCATAGGCAACGGTAGGACGCAATGGTTGTGGTTAGGGATGGCAATTCAGTCCGACTCGATTCGAGGAAAATAATCCGATTCGAGTCCGAGGATAAAGTCATTCGACTCGACTTTATGATCCGAGACTCTGACCCTGAAGGACATCCGACTTTGAGTTTGACTTTGACACTAATATTTTGTTCCTTTAAAACTCTAGAATTGACTAATTGATGGTGTATGTGAAGTAAAATTATTATAAGCAGATAGTGGTTGTGACTTGTAGATATATAAATAATTAATGGGATGATATATGATTGATGGTGATATGTGGGGTAGGAGTAAAGTGAGATAAAATAAGTAGATTATTTTTCCAAAAATGGTAATGTTGCAAGTAATATATGAACTTTCAAAAACGATAAATGTTGCAAGTAAAATAGAACGGAGGAAATACATAATACGAGAATATAAACTCTTTGTTTTAGGCCATTTTACGAGAAACGTTCTCTCACAAGAGTATCTCGCAGGATTGGATAAGAGTTAAATACCATCAATTGGATACTTGAAAAAATTCACATAATATGGTAATTAATAGCAAAGAGATCAAAAACTGATACTAAGTAATGGAGCATGTTACAGCTCTAACTTTGTCAAACTCCCGCAGGATTACATTCCATCACATTAGAAGGTGGTACTGGGTAATGGGGCCAAAGTGCCACCACAATTTTCATTAGTCACACACAAAACTCATGAAGAAATAAGCATGAGGAAAATCATCATCTCCTTCATGCTGAATTTTCGTCGTCTTCCTTATCTGACATTTTTGTCGTCTTCCTCTTCCATGGTGTCATCCTCATTATCATCTCTTCAGAGACATATAGCCTCAATCTTGCAGCGATCACAAAAACAAGAAAACCCATAATCATCTAACAACCTCTTTTGTCTTTCAGGATAGCTTAGTTTCACAGGAAAATAACTCAAACAAATTTCATGCCCTTCACTAACATCATGTATCATTCGAATGATCATATCGGTGTTTCCCTCAGTCCCGCTATCAACATAGTCAAAACGGCATGCATTAGGCAGGCAATCATGGTTAAAGAATGATGCATTTGGATAAATAGCATAAGCTCTCACAGATCTGTCTCCATGTTCCGAAAAAGGCTCCATAAGACCAAAGGCATTGCACGTATCCTTGGACAGTAGAGCAGCAGTGATTTCTACAGATGGAGCAGATAATCCCTCGGGAAAAGGTAATGACGAAATGATAGTGTGTAGAAAGGCAGCAGCATCACAGTCCCTCTGTCCACTCTGGGGCCCGCCTCCATCGAGTGACATCAGGGTCTGAAAGGAGGAAGGGGAAATCATAGCGAGATTGAATGCAGCCACCAAGTAACGAGCTTGGACCTGACGGTCCTCAGGCTGCTGTTCAACCAGAACAGAACAATTCCGTAAATATCTAAGAGATTGACACACCCATGGTGTGTGTGTCGAGTTAAATGCCAGTGACTGGCACTTAGGGCTGCAAAATAAAGCATCATGAGGATGAGAACAAGAAGGACATGACAAAGTTCCTTCTCCAGTGATCAAAAGCCGATAGCATTGAGCACAATATCGAGAGTTAGACAAGCAAAGCCCTTGTTGTCGTGGTTTAAGAGGAAAGGCGGAGTATGTGAGAATGGGGGAATCTCGGAGAATAATTTCGCCTCCTTTTAACGGCTGAGCTGCCACAAAACCCCTTCCCTTTCCTTCAATGTCCACTAATTTTAAAGAGTTTGATACACCACCATTTCCTGTTATAGCCATGGACAATGATATACTGAAGCTTCACTCCTGAAAAGGGAAAACATGTACTAGTCAATGCCTAGCCTAGGACAGCATAATATTTTACTAAGTAAACCTACAATCAACATAGTAAACTTAATTCAACCGTATATAAATAGACCAATTCACCTCACTCTCTTAGTACCATGGTTACATGGAATGTGGAACTTAGCAACGTTCTCGAAACGTTCTTCCCTAATCACCACAAAACGCCACCCTGATCGCTCAAGGTTATGTTTCAGTGTAGAAGACCTTTATAAAAGGTACTTCGCCTTCATTTACAAATCAAAGAATAAATATATTTTCTATACATAATGTATCTAGTATCCATCCTTTCTAAGTCGGGTTGCGTTCCTCATTCCATTCCCTGTTCTTAACTCAAACTTTATCAATGCTTAGTATACATTCAGCCTAATAAAGTTTCTCAATCTTTAATCGAACTCCAAAAAAAAAGTCTAAGAAACAAATTTTCTATCAAAACCCTTGCAATAGTTGATTCATTCACACTGACAAAACATTCCTTATCTTAAGGAGAGTAAAATGACAAATTATTATGATTTGCAAAACTTGTTTTCAACATCCTATCCAATCCTATCATCATCATAATCATCATAAACTATACTAAAACAATATCTTAACGTGACACGTGTCACTACCACAATGATTCGTTTCCCGCCGAAAATACTTCTCTAAAAAATTATTCAGCGCATTGATCACAATTATTACAATTGCCTTCAAATATGTTTCTTCTCATATTACAATTACTACACGAGTTAGTATTTTGAAAAGTATTCTTGATCGACTAGCTACAATTATTACAATTGCCTTCAAATAAGTTTCGTGCTATATTACAATTTTTTTTTTCTGCTATATTACAATTATTACAATTGCTCACAAATAAATCATCTCACCTGACCAAAATCAGCCAATTTCAAGGCAATTCCTTGCCAAGTTGCCATAATAAATTATAATTACCCGTGCAGATCACACCAGAATATTTTTAGAAAAAAAAATTGGTAATTGCCCCTTTTAAATCAATTGTCAATTGAATTACTAATTGGCTAAAACAATTCAAAATATTTATAGAAATATTATTATTTGTCTAAATCAATTCAAAATAATGAATAACTTTTGCATTATATCAATCAGTATAATTTTAATATTTTTGATTGAATATTTAGCATGATATGAGTCGATATATAATAATTCAGTACATCAATTAGTATAGAAATATTATTATTTGTCTAAATCAATTCAAACTAATTATATTAAGGTATATTCCAAGTGTAAATATTATTTGTTTATAATGCTTTTATTAAACATAAATAAACCCATGTAGATGTAGCCAGACGGTTTACAATCTGTTCAACATTGAATTAATTAATTTTTTTTCCTCGCATTTTTAGCAACCAAAAAACAAAAAGATAAAAGTGAACTTACATATGATTTTCAATTCTTCAAAATATCTTCAAAAGTTTCAATCTTTCTTGATAAGCAAACCAATCCACATAGTAGAATTAAATCTTCGTCTCTGTATTGTTTAAAAATACATTCACAAGTTTCAATTTTAATTAATATTTTCATCAATTATTTCCAAAATAAGAAAACTAATATACATTAGAAACAAAAATCAGAGTGTACCTTCAATCAGATTATAAAACATTGAAAAAAAAAACAACAATCTTAACCGATTTTGTTGTTTTTAAAAGAAATTGGTTTCAATTAATCGATTAGAATCAAATTAAAGACAAAACCATAGATTAAGAAATTTAGAGATTATGTAAAAAAACGGCTGGCAGAGAGATAAAGAGGAGAATAAGTAGGGTTTTCATTGGGTCTATTATATGATGGATTGGGCTTAGTTTTCCATAGTTCATTTAGCCCATGCTAAAAAATGGAAAATGTTGACAATCAAAATAAAATAATTGTGTATCGAAAATAAAAAAAAAATAATTCAAATGATATAATTATGGTGAGACAATTTTTATTGGACTGAATGTATATTTAAAGTTCTAAAGTGATTAATTATAAATCGGCTAGTCTCCTGAGAGACCGTCTTTCTAAAAGACGTCTTTCAGGCCCAACCCATCAAAGTTTAATATCTACTTTACTCTATATTTTCTTTATGGGCTAGTTCGATTTGAAATGATCTTTCAAATAGTCCGTCTCTCACAAGAATTTGTGATTATAAATTTAAAGTGATCACTTACAATTTTAAAATGATCAATTATAATTTTAAAGTATAGTCTTACAATACTCCACATTAACTTTACGGTAATTACTTATAAGTTTAAGTGACTAAATAAATAAATATATTGATTATATGTATTTGTTAATAATGAATCGTTTGCATACAGTACTTAGTGGAATAATAACATGGCATGTAAACCAAACTATACACCTAACCATATTTTTTTGGAAAAATTACCCTGAATAATACGACCTTTCACTTATTTTTCAAGAATAATATGACATTTCAATTAATCACGAATAATACGAAGTATAAGCTGTATTTTCCCGTGGCATACCTGATCGGTTTTTAACCGGTAGAACAGGTCAATTTTGACTGTTGCATATCACAAGTCATTTCCAACCTTATTTCATTCACTTGTGAGACGCATCTTATTGGGCCGACCTAATTGTACCATTTTCTTTAATCAATTTCACAAATTAAATATCAATTTTGAGTGTTAAAAGACCAATTCAAAGACTTAAAAGACCAATTTCAAGAATTTGAATTGACATTTTAAGTCATGTAATTTGATAATTTTAAGACTTTAAAGGTCAATTTTAATACTTTAGAAACCAATTTTAAGACTTAAAAAATCAAATCCAGAACATTAAATTCTCATAATATCAACTTTAAAATAGGATTTCTCAAACATTAAAGTTGATATTTAAAACTTTGAAATTGACCTTTTAAGTCTTAAAATTGACCTTTTAAGTCTTGAAATTGTCTTTTTAAGTTTTAAAATTAATGTCAAAATATTTTTAAAAAGTTATTGGGCTTGGGTCAGTTACACGGCTAAGGCCATCTCATAGGAGACTTACCCATTAATTAATTATAAATTTACACTACCCAGGCTAATCCCAATAGAATTTACTGATTCCCTATTTACTTAGAAACCCAAATACCCTAATGCTATGTTTGAGAATAAGGATTTCATTTGAAAATATGGATTTGATTCAAAATTAGTGTTTGACAAATACTAGAATTTCAAATTTGGATTTGAGTCAAATCCACAATTGTTATCAAAATGGTTTAAAGATGAAGATTTGAGAATGGCATCCCAAACCTTGTCATTCTCAAATTCTACATTCATGATTTCATAATTGAAATCATTAATTTGAAATGAAATGCTAGTTCCCAAACGCAACCTAAAGCAAATCATACATTCTTCTAAATCAGTAAAAGAATGGGCCACGTGGCACTCCCACAAGATATTGCTTCCCGCTCATTCTTAGTCTTAATGAGTATAAAGTTGCTGTAGTCATTTTCCAACCATTGCCTAAATTAATGTCATACTATCTTAAATATAGAAATTTTCAGCAGAGGCATAATTCTGAATATAATTAAAAATATAGAAACTGCTAAAGTTATACTAAAAATAATTTAAAATATAGAAACTGCTAAAGTTACATTAAAAATATAGAAACCGTACATTGTTTCCATATTTAATAATATAAATAAAAAAGTAATACTAAAGTTAAAATGGAAACTGCTATAATTCTGTATATTATTAAATATGGAAACAATTATAATTCTGAATATAATTAAAAATAAATATGAAAAAAGTTATACCAAAGTTAAAAGGAAACTGCTATAATTCGGTATATTATTAAATATAGAAACATTATAAATCTGTATAAAATTATACATGGAAACAATAAATATACAATTTAAATTTGCAGCAAATTAAAGAATTAAAGAACATAATCTCAAATGGAAACAACAATTCTGTATACAATAGCAACCTAAATATCTAATAAATTTAATATTAATGAATTCAGCAACCGTTGCCTAAATTAATATATTCTGTATACAATAGAAACCTAAATTATTGTCATCAAAACATGTAAACGTAATTAAAAATAGAAATTTTCAGCAGAGGCATAATTTATTCATTTAATTTACAAAAATTATTATAATACATAAATGGTAAATTTAATTTTCAACTATTATTTATATGACTTAAAAAATCATTTAACATGCACCCCTTCATCTTTTTCAAAAACTCTATTGGTATAGTTATGGCCATGGCTCACACTAAGTATCATCTTCTAAAGGAAATTGACGAAGACACTGGTTTTTGGAAAATCAAAGTTCGGATAGTTTACATGTGGAAAGAAAATGAATCGGATATCAAAAAAAGAGTTCTACATATGATATTAATGGATAAAGAGGTACATTTTTAATGTTTTTAGTTTGGAAAATGGCAGTATGAACCTTTATAGTCTTTTGTATGAAGTGATCCCGTCCAGGGCCGGCTCAATAGAGGGAGCACCATGAGCTATTGCTCAGGGCCCCGATTTATAGAGGGCCCCATATTTTTTTCCATAAATATTAGTTAGAGTAATACCAAGTATTCAAG